>CM033642.1:208627062-208675843 GCA_019512145.1 Engystomops pustulosus
TGATATCTTCATAGTAATTGAATCAAAATGGAGGTGAAATTTAGAATTGTTAAATTTTGTCGGCTATACGTTCATTTAGCCCTAACATTTACACATTTCCAAAAGATAATAAGAGAAAATCCACCATACAATTTGTTATGAAATTTCTACCGATTTCAGGGACCCCCGACATGTGGACGTGACTTGTTTTATGGGCGCACGGCAAGGCGCAGGAAAGGAGCACCCTGCAGCTGCCAGGATTTTAGTTTCCTCATTGGCCTCTTCTGTAGGCTATAACGTTTTTACGTTCTTGGGGCCATGTGATGGCATTTTTTTGCCGAACAAGATGCTTTTTCCAGTGTTTCCATTTTGGGGTTGTTATCCCCTTTTGTTGAAAATTTAGGAACTTTTTTTGAGGTCACGAGTAGAAAAGCATCAATTCTGTACTGGATTTTTAACTTTTTTTTCCGTGTTCACCGTATAGCCTAGTAATCATCTTATCTTTATTCAATGGGTTGATACAATTACGGAGATACCAGACATGAATATTTTTTCTTATGTTTTACTAAATTTGCCAAATAAAACCCTATTGTGGGGGAAAATCTATCATTGTCTTCCAAGTGGCATAACATTTTTACTTTTTTTGCTATGGAGCTGGTTGATGGCTTGTTTTTTGCGGGGCATGTTGTACTTTGCAACAGTATCATTCTGGAGTACATATGTTTTGTTTATCACTTTTTATTGTATTTTTTGTGGGATTCAATAGGTAAAAATCATATTTTTTGACGAGTTTTTAATTTTATTCTACAGATTGTTACAGACGCGGTGATACTATACTTGTGGGGTTTGTGTTATGATTTAGACTAGGACTCAGCAAAGTACAGCTACGGAGCGGAGAGCTAAGGGGTTAAAATGATGCAAAAGAGCGCGAGGAGTTAATGGAGCCTGGAGCCCCATTGGCTCATTTGCATGGCTCATTTGCATAATTTTTTAAAGCCCTTTTGTCTTGAAAACAAGGGCATAGGAAGCCTAAAGAAAAGTGTGCTTGGTTTACAGCCCTTGATCCTGGTGGTAGATGTCCTTGAAGAAAGGAGATTTACCTAGTAACATAGCTGATAGCATTTGCATTTACAAAACTTTATGTTAATTCAAGCAATGTTTGCATTTTGTAAACACATTGTTAACACATGCATTAACATTGCATTAATTGTTTGTGAACGCAAATGTTAACATCAGTCTTGTATTGTGTTTCAAAATACATGCATTAACGCCACATGTGACCTCTGCCTGAGGGTGCTGGCACACATTCTGTTTGTAATATGCTTTGAAAAGCATTGCAACCAGAACCGGAACAATGCAAAATACATATGCACTCAGGTTGTGCTCTGCCTCCTGGGCATTTGCATTATGTTTCTAAACACAAGGTAAACCCCCCATGTGACTGCAGCTGAAGGGGACTAAAATTATAGTGGATAACAGGCAGATGATGGGCACTGCAAAATGTACATTAACTGAAGACAAATACCTGGTCAAATCCCCCTGCGCACCCGATGATGGTACCTTATACACTAGTAGTCAGTCATTAGACACAGACATTAGTGACATCTAGTACCTTACAGGTGATGATCTGCTCCATCAGGAAGAGGACTTCTATACGATTTCTCTCAGCCATGGGTTTTCTCTGCTGAATTCCCAATCAAATGTCTTCAGCTCCATGCAGCACAACTCCACACTGCGCCCCTAAAAATACTGCAGTCACTTACAGTGTAATGGAGTGTGTTTCTAATATACACTCACCGGCCACTTTATTAGGTACACCATGCTAGTAACGGGTTGGACCCCCTTTTGCCTTCAGAACTGCCTCAATTCTTTGTGCATAGATTCAACAAGGTGCTGGAAGCATTCCTCAGAGATTTTGGTCCATATTGACATGATGGCATCACACAGTTGCCGCAGATTTGTCGGCTGCACATCCATGATGCGAATCTCCCGTTCCACCACATCCCAAAGATGCTCTATTGGATTGAGATCTGGTGACTGTGGAGGCCATTTGAGTACAGTGAACTCATTGTCAGACCAGGGCTTCTGGCACCAACAACCATGCCACGTTCAAAGGCATTCAAATCACCTTTCTTCCCCATACTGATGCTCGTTTTGAACTGCAGGAGATTCTCTTGACCATGTCTACATGCCTAAATGCACTGAGTTGCCGCCATTTGATTGGCTGATTAGAAATTAAGTGTTAACGAGCAGTTGGACATGTGTACCTAATAAAGTGGCCAGTGAGTGTATATCCTTGTTCATAAAAAACAACAGTTTTGTGCCTCCAGTGAGTGTATATCCTTGTTCATAAAAAACAACAGTTTTGTGCCTCCAGTAATGTGACCTGCCCTCTTAACCATATATAACAATACATAGAAGTGGCATTTGTTAAAATTTGTGAATGTGTCAAGGTACATGGAGTGATGTGATATGTGTACAGTGCACCACTGGAATACTGCTGGCTGGGACAGTACATCCAGAAATCCTTCCTTATGTGGCTGGTGCACTACATCCAGCAATCCTTCCTGAAGAGAATAATTTTATCCAGTGTTTGTGCCTTAAAGAGTAACCGTCATTTCAGATGATTTTTGATATTGTAGGGAGGGGGCAGTTGTGAACATTTTTCTAATATACTTCATTGACAAATTATCCTTAGTTTGTAACTTAACCAGCTGCAAAGTGCCCCCTAGTAACAATGTTACCTTTACATTGCTACAGGATCAAAGACAGATCTATTGTCTCTTGTTTTCTACACAGCTCTGAGTGTTAACCCTTTCTGCTCTCTCCCTGGCTGTAGTATGCTTTTAGCAATATTTTCAAACATCAAGTTGAAAGTAAAGGGGTTAATCCTCACTACCAGAGCTGTTTAACCAAACACAGGGAGATTAGATGTGAGCTTGTGCAGCCTCCATAGACAGACACTGTTATATGCTGGAATACGTATCTCTATGGGAGGGAGTAGCCTGATTTTTTTTTTTTTTTTTTTAAACTAAGCAAAATTTGTTAATAAAGTATGTTAGAAAAATGCTCACTACATCGCCCCATACAAAATAGAAAAAATTATTTCAAATGACGATTACACTTTAATAAACATCATTAACAATAGGTTAATACTGTAGTTGAATCCTTTTGTATGCTCAGGAGAAGTAAGGATCAAAAAACAATCCTTTTGATTATGGCAAATATAGACACTATTTGTGGTCAAAATCAGTTTATGTGTAGTTTTTAAGTTAACTTATAGACTTTGTCAAACACTTCTGTTTTGCTCCAAAATAATTGACTCAATAAAGATTAATGGACAACATTAACTGGAAAATATTTATGTGTCTATATTCAGTTTAAGAAACTAAGTAATGCTTCTTATATTTGTCACAGCAAGTTTTTCCTCCCATTTCTATTAGATTTTGCATGTCTTATTTAGTCATGTCTTGCAGTATAATGCACACAGCCCCACTGCCACTCTATAAATTATGAAATCAAGAGCTAATAGACAAGTTGATTGTAATATATTGGAAGCTACATTGACTGGTTAGTGTATTTTTTTTAGTCATTTCCCTACAGCTCCATGTCTTTCAGCATGCACCCACTCACATAACCTTCCTGCAGGCTACATCTTTTTCATATTTCAGGGTTTTTCAAAACCTCCAAAGAGGCTTTGTTTAGCAGCCTGAGTCACAGCCCCATTAAGCAGCAATATGCCAATATAAATTGTCTGCTCTCCAATCTATCTCATGTATCTGAATTCATTATATAAAGATTCCCAACCTTATATCCAGGAAGAAGAAATATGGCAGATTAATGTTCAGATGAATACTTAAAATTCAAAATTAAACTGTGTCCCTTTTGGAGTATTCTAGCGATTCTGGAAAAAATTTGTGTTAGAGTTTTGGTTTAGTTGTAAAGGTCTGTCTCCTTGGTATCCAGGAAAAAAGAAGAAGTTAGGATTAAGCTTGAAGATCTCTGGTGGCAAAATTCAACAGTAATCGGTCCGGCTGGGAAAGGTCGTATCGTAATGATGGTTCTGTTCTGATGGAGCAGTTCGTTTGTCGTGTATGTAAGATATTATGCCACTTTGCGTGTTGATTAGCCTATAGTGTGTACAACTACACATCCTGATGCTGTCTAATGTGCATGTATCAGGGGGACTGCCTCAGATGTTGAGCGGATGCGCGGCGCTTGTGTGGGATGTTATAAATGTTAGTAATGTTGTCAGCAATTTAATCAGGTTTTAGATGCTTTTTAAAGTTGAGTCTGTAAATTGCAGTGGTCCATGATGCAGGGGATTCAAGGGTAGGCTGTTTGTGTTGTGAGGGGGCAGTGGAGTACAGTATTACAATTTTCCTCAGGCAGCAAAAAGATACTAGGATCAGTTCCGCTTGCTATTATTATCATGTGGAACAGATTGTTACACCTGACTGATGGATCTCTCCTCCCGGCTTCTTCTCTAATAAATGATATCTTTTTCTTGGCTGTCAGTTTAGGTGGACGTGTTGTGCCATTCCTTTCATTTATGGATGATGGCTTGAACAGTACTCCGTGAGACTGTTATATCTAGGTTTTAAAATTGCCCTGTATGAGCAAGCAACTTTGCCTCAACTATACCTGAGCGGACTCGTGTGTTCCTTGGTTTTCAGGATTGTGTTCATTTAACCCCTTAAGAACCAGCCCTTTTGGGTTTTTTGCGTCTTTATTTTTCACTCCTCAACTTCAAAATCTATAACTTTTTTATTTTTCCATGTAGAGAGCTGGTGTGATGGTCTTGTTTTCTGCATAAGAAATTGACACTCATAGTTATGGTATTTAATTTCTATGCTGTATAGGGAAGCGGGGAAAAAAAATTCTGAATGCAGTGAAAATGATGAAAAAACACATTTGCGCCATTTCTGGTGGGCTTGGATTTCCACTTTTCAATGTGCGGCCTAAATGACAGTTTACTTCTCGTTTGGGTCGATAGATCTGGGATACCAAATTTGTATCGGTTTTTATAATGTTTTCACATTTACATTTAAAAAAATTAAACCTCCTGTACAAAAAAAATTGTCATTTTGCTGTCTTCTTGCGCTAATAACTTTTTCATACTATGGTTTACAGACCTGTGGGTGGTGTCCATTTTTTGCGACTTTTGATGACATTTTCAATGCGTTTTATTTTTAGGAAGTACAACCTTTTGATCACTTTTATTGAATTTTTTATATTTTTCAAAAATGGCAAAAAAATGCCATTTGCGACTTTTGGGTGCCATTTTCGTTACGGGTTAAAAAACCGTTTATGTTTTGATAGATCGGCATTTTCAGATTTGGTGTGATACATAATGTGTTTTATGATTTTTATGTTCTATTTTTATTTATATGACTTCTAGAGAAAGGAGGGTTGATTTGATTTGATTTTTAGGTTTTTTTCAACTATAATTTTTTATTTTTTGAATATTTTACTATTTTTCAGACTCCCTAGGGTACTTTAACCCTAGGTTGTTGATTGATCCTACCATATACTGCCATATACAGTATGGCAGTATATGGGATTTTTTCACAACTATTCCAATGTGCAAATCGCACATTGTAATAGATAGCCTAAAACATGATAGCCTGGATCCTTGTGTGATCCGAGGCTGTCATGGCAACGGATGGCGCTCCCCGATGATGTCACGGGAGCGATGATCGGAGCCAAGATGCCCGCGCGGTGATCAACGGGGTTAACTCCTGCAGGGGTGTTAGCGACGGGGTTTGCCTCATTGTGAAGCAAGCACCTGGTGAGCATGAAGGAGGGCTCAGCCCGTGGCCTCTTCATACTCCCCCATGTGAATAAAACGTACAGGTACGTTTATTGCGCTATGGTGGTTAATAAGTTATCTAACATCTGTGACGACCTTCATAACAACTGTAGTTTTTTTATCCTCACCTTCAAAAAGCTATAACTTTTTTTATATTTCTATTATACAGATGTACAGGGCTTGTTTTTCAAAACAAACTGTACTTTCTGTTGTATCATTTTATATACTGTGCTAATTACCAGGAAAAAATTCAAATGTGGGTGAAATGACAAAACCTTATTGCTTGTTTTTAGAACTTTTATTGTGCAGTACTGTGATCATTGGGGGTGCATTTTTAATGCTACAATATTGAATTCAGCAGCCCTCTCCATGCAGAGTTAACAACGGCATATAAAAGGTTTAGGTTAGGTTTATCAGAGAAACAGCACACTGAGTACATATAAAAGGAACATTTAGTTTGTATTAAAAAACATTGAAAAAGCACATAAGGGGCACATTACTTACCCGGCCTGCGCAATCCCTTCTGTGCGTTGTCCGACGAGAATGAACTTTCGCCGTTGATTCACAAAGATTGTGCGTCTGATTTCCTGACATCTGTCCACTCAGGTTCAGCCAGAGGTTCACCTTCTTGTTCCTGTGCATGTAAGTGCGACAAAAGAAATCTACAGCAAGATTCTTTGAGTTCTTTCTGTGAACCGGGTTGGATCGAAGGTTTGGGTGCCACAGCAGAGGTCTGATTGCTTCCAGAGTCTGCAGTGACTAGCTACGGGAGCAGGACCCGGACTACAGTGTCAGAGCCACCAGTGGCCCTAGGCAAGGAGATGCGGCTTTTTGGCGAGGCTGCCGGCTCCATGGACTCGGCAGTCACATGACAGCCGAGTCTAAGGGAATTAAACAGAGCACTGGGTTTAATTAGAACAGTCCAGCTCTGATCAGCACACCAAACAGGTGGTCCATTTACCTGCCGTAACTGAGCCTCTTATAGATGTCTCAGTTACAGGGAAGACTCTTGTAAAAAAGAAGAAAAAAATAAAGTAAAATTAAAAATTAAAATGTCCCCAGGGGTTTTTATGACCTCATAGGGACATACAATGAAGTAAAAATCACACAAAAAATATGAATAAATATAACAAATTAAAATGTAAATATTAATGAAATTTACCCATAAAAAAAAATTACTCGCTATGTACAAAAGCATTGCCAGAAGTTGCCCGTTTGCCCAAGACTATACCTATTATATATATCAATCGACCAACCAAAAACAAAAAGGGGAATTCATTAAGAATGTTCATTTGAGCTAATTTGAAATTTTTTTTAAAAGTAATATAAATACAAAAAAGCCTATTTACACTTTTAACCCCAAATAAAATTAAATGGAAAAAAAAAAATGTTTTAAACTTGTATTCCTTTTTAATAGCTCTATGTGTCTGAAAACAAACACTGACAAAAATGTTATATGGTAAGCATGCAAAAAAAAATTTATGACCCTTAAAAGGCGCGCTTACGAAAAAATCGCTAAAAATACCCGCTACCGGTCACGCGAGCCATTTCCGGCTGTTAGTGTCACTAAGGGGTAAGTTGAAGGGGGTATTCCCATTTCAGCAAATTATTTTTTGTGATTTTGTGATTTTTCAATATACCGTACTTTCTGTATCAATTCCTCACAGTTTTCTAGATATCTGCTGCTGTCTTTATGGAAAGCTTCTATGGTTACTACTAATGGGCAGAAATCTGACCATGGTCAGACAGGTGGGGCATTGTTATATCACCAGAAAGTAATCACAGGTGTTTGTTTAACAGATGCTGGCATGCGTCGATTTCTGCCCACTATTAGTAACCATAGAGCTTTCCATAGAATGACACAAGCTGGATCTAGATAGAAAACTGTAGGATTGATACAGAAAGATATGGAAAACAGTATAACTTTTGTCATGAAAAGAAGGACATTAATTTGCTGTAATAGGAAAAACACTTTAAGCTTTCTATTGTCATTAGACTTAAGTCAAAATAAATACACATTCAAATCAGTCACATGTATCTTCACATGTATTTTACCCATACCTTTGGATTGTGTTATTTTAGTAAGGAAATATTAATGGCCATTGCTTTCTATTTCAGCGAGTTCCTATTGTGACAAACACTCATATGGGCTATTTCTGTAGATATTTTTAGGTATGCTCTGAATTTACATAGATGGATCAACTGTGGTTATCTAGTTCTTTGCTATTATATGAAGTTCACATTTTGTCAACATTACATGTGTATTTATTGAAATTGGTTCCCTTTTCATAGACAGCACCTTTTATATGTTTGTGACTTAATTTTAGCTATCGAATTTAAGGTGTTCTATATTTTTATAAATTTTGTGCCTGTAAAATAGTTTTTTAGGTTTTTTTTTCTATAGTAATCACACATTTAGAAGACAGATCTGCCCCATTGCTGCAACTTCTAGCTGCAGAATTCACTTTACAGAAGTCTTTAGTTTGTAGAGCATCACCACAAAAAATAACATAATCACTTACAGACCAAACTAGGTCCTGTACAAACTGCATTATATTATATAAATAAAAATAAATATTCATGTGCAGGGAACAGGGATTGTCAGGAATCTATTAAAAGAAGAGTAAGGAGGGGGGAAGGAAATAGCAAAATTGCAAAAAATTGAGAATATAAATCTATGTTAAAAATATAATAAGACAGATATTCAGAACATTTTGCCAAACATTGTCACTGTTGAAGACTAAGCAAAAATAAGTCCTAAATTGATCAATAACCACCAATCCACATGCCACATATAAACTGGCCGTTTTGTTATTGTGGCAGAGAGGCAGTGGACCTGCCAAAACACTAGACCCGAGTTGCAACTGCTGTTTTTGCACCTTCATAGCTTGTATTAGTGTAATAATTATAAATCTTATTAGTAACAAATAACATCACAAGAAAACCTGTAATTGAGCTGACCATTCACTTTAAATAAGATCTCAGCCAACTACTCAATACGTGACCAATATCTCAAAAACTACTTCACATGCGTGCTCGTAATCTGCAAGGAACGCATTTGGAACAGGAAAGGAAAGAAGCTGCTGCTAGGAAACCTCTCTAGGCAGCTTTCAACACAATAACAAAAAGATTGGACATAAAATTCATGTTGGAAGAATCAGGGACCTCTACTTGGTACCTCAGGGGTGGGAATTAAATTTTCTAAGAGGTCACATGAAAATTGGCAGCTTTTAGAGACTGGAATAATACAGTTTAAAGGTTTGACCATGAAATAAATTTTCTCATTTTCCAATCCCTAGTGATGTTTACACAATAAAGAACATTTTAACACCCTACTTTACAATATTACTCCGTTTTATTGCCGTTTTTAGCTGGTTGGGGATCTCTAAGCAGACTCCATTATGTCATCTAGTTTTGTGAACTGAAAATGTAAGATTATCAGGGGTACAGGTTTAAATACATTTTTCATTTACTTCTGAACATGTTACTAGTATTCTGACACATAGAAAGAAAATGGAGGCAGATCAGAGATAAAGAGATCCATGAGATGCATATTTCACACAATAACAGTCGCTCTGCTACATCTCTGCTCTCACACGTGTTAGATCTGATGTTGCCTCCCTCCCCAGATAAAAGACTTATCTGTTTTGCAGCTCTCCTCTCGCTGCTGCTGTTGTTTGCAGGCGGAAGTGATGTGATCAGTAACAGCTAATCTGGAATGCAGGGGGGGGGGGATACTGCAGGGGAGAAGAGGGTCAGCTCACAGACAGATTTGAATTATAATCTGTGAAATGCTGTATTTTTGATAATAACAGTGATTGTTTTGAAACAAACATGTTGTTTTGTTACACCTGGCATATTCAAAAAACTTGTCTTCGGGGGAATACCCCTATTATAAGTTCTACCCAATACCCCATATATTGTATTCAGTATATTAACGTATCCCTACATAAAAAATAAATAAAAACATTACAATGATTCAATGAAATATGGAGGACCTAATGTGCATCATTAGTTAATGATGGGAAGGCAGCTCAAATTTTTCAATGAGCTCAGGCACACCGGTCAGAGATAGAGCAGGATGAGGCCCAGGGCTTTCCAATTCCCAGGTTTGTATTGCAATTCACCAGAAAAAGAGTAATCATGTGTGGATAAAAATATTGATAACTTTATACATATAATTTACATGATTTGACAAACAGAAAAAAAAAAAAAAAAAAAAAAAAAAAAATTCGCTAGAAATTACTCCAAACAGGACACGTTTTAATTTTGAATTTTAAAAGGGAACCTAACCACCACGAATCCACATATCTACCTATAAAGGTAGATCGGTTGGTAGGTGGAGTGTATGGGACGCTGAGGATAGCCCTTTTAGATGCTAATCTCACGTCCCCCTAGCGTAGCATAAACTTTATTGCCCTAATATGTTTTTAATTAAATTAGACGGCTACCGGGGCCGTGGAGTAGCCCGGACACAGGCTACACGGCGCGGCTATCCACGCCCCAGTCACGCTTTCCCCCGCCTACACCTGTGATCTTCCGGCCGCAGCAGCTCCTGGCAGCTCGCGCCCTCCCTCGGTCCGAGAAGAGCCGAGGTTTCCTGCGCAAATTGCCGCAGTAACTCCGGCCATGATGCGCGATCTCGGGAAACGAGGCCGGAGTTGACTGGCGCATGCGCAGAAACTCCGGCTTCTCAGACGAGGAGTCCAGTCGAGTAAGGGTAGGCGGGGGAAAGCAGCTACTGGGGCGTGGAGTAGCCCGCGCCGTGTATCCTCGTTGTCCGGCTACTCCACGCCCCGGTACCCGCTTAATTAAATTAACATATAGGGCATAAAGTTTATGCTACGCTAGCGGGGACGTGAGGATTAGCTCTAAAAGGCCTCCTCCACGTCCCATACATCCACCTACCACCCGATCTACCTTTAGGTAAGATTCGTGGGTGGTAGGTTCCCTTTAAGTATTCATCTGAACATTAATCTGCCATTTTCTTCTTCCTGGATTATAAGGTGGAATCTTTTATATAATGAATTTCAGAATACTGAGATAGATTGGAGAGCAGAAACAATTTATATTGGCATATTGCCGCTTAATGGAACTAAAATCAGCAGGAAAGCCTGAAGCATGTGCTGTGACTCAGGCTGCTAAACAAAGCCTCTTTGGAGGTTTTGAAAAACCCTGAAATATGAAAAAGATGTAAGCCTGCAGGAAGGTTATTTGAGTGGTTGCATGCTGAAAGACATGGAGCCTGTAGGGAAATGACATAAAAAAAATACACTAACCAGTCATTTTAGCTTCCATATATACAATCAACTTGTCTATTTAGCTCTTTGATTTCATAATTTATAGAGTGGCAGTGGGGCTGTGTGCATTATACTGCAAGACATGACTAAATAAGACATGCAAATCTAATAGAAAGGGAGGAAAACTTGCTGTGACAAATATAAGAAGTCATTACTTAGTTTCTTAAACTGAATATAGACCATAAACTATTTCCGTTACTGTTTGTCCATTAATCTTTATTGAGTCATTATTTTGGGAGGGAAAACAGAAGTGTTTGACAAATTCTATAAGTTAACACTTAAAAACTACACATAAACTGATTTGGACCACAATAGTGTCTTATATTTGCCATAATCAAAAGGATTGTTTTTGATCCTACTTCTCCCTGAGCATACAAAAGGATTCAACTACAGTATTAACCATGTTATGAATGTTATTAAAGTGTAATCCGTACATTTGAATTTCTGTTTGTCAAATCATTGTAAATTATATGGATAAGTTATCAATATTTTTATCCACACATGATTACTCTTTTCTGGTTGAGAATGCAATACAAACCTGGGAATTGGAAAGCCCCTGGGCCTCATCCTGCTCTATCTCTGACCAGTATGCCTGAGCTCATTGAAAAATTTGAGCTGCCTTCCCATCATTAACTAATGATGCAATTAGGTCCTCCATATTTTCATTGAATCATTGTAATGTTTTATTTATTTTTTATGTAGGGATACGTAATATACTGAATACAATATATGGGTATTGGGTAGAACTTAGTAATAGGGGTATTCCCTCGAAGACAAGTTTTTTGAATATGCTCAGGGTAACAAAACAACATGTTCTGTTCAAACAATCACTGTTATTATCAAAAATACAGCATTTCACAGATATAATTCAAATCTGTCTGTGGAGCTAAGCCCCTCTCTCTCTCTCTGCTCCCTGCAGTAGCCCCCCCCTGCATTCCAGGATGAGCTGTTACTGATACACACTCACTTCCTGCCTGCAAACAACAGCAGCAGCGAGAGGAGAGCTGCAAACAGATAAGTTCTTTATCTGGGGAGGGAGGCACATCAGATCTAACAGTGTGAGAGCAGAGATGTAGCAGAGCTGACTGTCATTGTGTGAAATATGCATCTCATGGATCTCTTCATCTCTGATCTGCCTCCATTTTCTTTCTATGTGTCAGATACTAGTAACATGTTCAGAAGCTAAATGAAAATGTATTTAAACCTGTACCCTGATAATCTTACATTTTCAGTTCACAAAACTAGATGGATCATAATGAGTCTGCTTAGAGAGTCCCCAACCAAGCTAAAACAGCAATAAAACTGAGTAATATTGTAAAGTAAGGGGTTAAAATGTTCTTTATTGTGTAAACATCACTAGGGGATTGAAAATTGAGAAATTTATTTCATGGTCAAACCCCTTTAACTGTATTAGTCCAGTCCTCTAAAAGCATTCCAATTTTTCATGTGACCTCTTAGGAAAATTTAATTCCCACCCCTGATGTACCAAGTAGAGGTCTCTGGATTCTCCCAATATGAATTTTTACTGTCCAATCTTTTTGTTTATTGTGTTGTAAAGCTGCCTAGAGAGGTTTCTAGCAGCAGCTTCTTTCCCTTTTCCTAATGCTGTTTCCTTGCAGAATTACGAGCACGCATGTGAAGTAGTTTTTTGAGATATTGGTCACGTATATAGAGTAGTTGGCTGAGATATCTTATTTAAAGTGAATGGTCAGCTCAATTACAGGTTTTCTGATGTTATTTGTTACTTAAATAAGATTTATAATTATTACACTAATACAAGCTATAGAAGGTGCAAAAACAGCAGTTGCAACTCGGTCTTAGTGTTTTGGCAGGTCCAACTGCCTCTCTGCCACATAAAAAAAAACGCCAGTTTTATGTGGCACATTGTGGATTGGTGGTTATTGATCAATTTTAGGACTTATTTTTGCTTAGTCTTCCAACAGCAACAGTGACAATGTTTGGCAAAATGTCTGAATTATCTGTCTTATTATATGTTTTAACATAGATTTATATTCTTGCAATTTTTTGCAATTCTTGCTATTTCCTCTCCTTCCTTTTCTAGATTCCTGACAATCCCTGTTCCCTGCACAAGAAATATTTATTACAATTTCTTATAGTTACTCTATAATATAATGCAGTTTGTACAGGACATAGTTGGTCTGTAAGTGATTATGGTATTTTCTTGTGGTGATGCTCTACAAAACCTAAAGACTTCTGTAAAGTAAATTCTGCAGCTAGAAGTTGCAGCCAATGGAGCAGAGTCTGTCTTCTAAATATGTGAATTACTATAGAAAAAAAACCCTAAAAAAACTATTTTACAGGCACAAAATTTATAAAAATATAGAACACCTTAAATTCGATAGCTAAAATTAAGTCACAAACATATAAAAGGTGCTGTTCTATGAAAGGGAACACAATTTCAATAAATACACATGTAATGTTGACAAAAGTGAACTTCATATAGTAGCAAAGAACTAGATAACCACAGTTGATCCATCTATGTAAATTCAGAGCATACCTAAAAATATCTACAGAAATAGCCCATATGAGTGTTTGTCACAATAGGAACTCGCTGAAATAGAAAGCAATGGCCATTAATGATTTCCTGTACTAAAATAACACAATCCACAAGAGGTATGGGTAAAATACATGTGAAGATTCATGTGACTGATTTTGAATGGTTATTTATTTTGACTTAAGTTCTAATGACATGATAAAGCTTAAAGGGTTATTCCTATTACAGCAAATTAATGTCATTCTTTTTATGACAAAAAGTTATACTGTTTTCCCATATACTTTCTGTATCAATTCCTACAGTTTTCTAGATCTCAGCTTGTTGTCATTCTATGGAAAGCTTCTATGGTTACTAATAGTGGGCAGAAATCGGACCATGGCCAGCAGCTCGTTAAAACAAACACCTGTGATTACTTTCTGTGATATAACGAGCTGCCCACCTGTCTGACCATGGTCAGATTTCTGCCCATTAGTAGTAACCATAGAAGCTTTCCATAGAAAGACAGCAAGCAGATATCTAGAAAACTGTGAGGAATTGATACAGAAAGTACGATATATTGAAAAATCACAAAATCACAAAACAATAATTTGCTGAAATGGGAATACCCCTTCAACTTAACCCCTTAGTGACACAGCCTGAAAAGGCTCTCGTGACCGGGCATTTTTAGCGATTTTTCGTAAGCGCCGCTTTAAGGGTCATAATTATTATTTTTTGCATGCTACCATAACATTTTTTGCAGTGTTTTGTTTTCAGGACACATAGAGCTAGTTAAAAAGGTAATACAAGTTTAAACATTTTTTTCCATTTTTATTTTTATTTGGGGTTAAAAGTGTAAAATAGGCTTTTTTTGTAATTTATATTACTTTTTAAAAAAATTTCAAATTAGCTCAAAATGAACATTATTAATGAATTCCCTATTTTGTTTTGGTCGATTTGATATATATAATATGTATAGTCTTGGGCAAACGGCGCAACTCTGGCAATGCTTTTTGTAGCATAGCGAGTAATTTTTTTTTTTATGGGGAAATTTCATTAATATTTACATTTTAAATTTTGTTAATATTTATTCATATTTTTTGTGTGATTTTTACTTCATATGTATGTCCCCTATGAGGTCATAAAAGACCCCTGGGGGACATTTTAATTTTTAATTTTACTTTATTTTAATTTTACTTCTTTTACAAGTCTTCCCCTGTAACTGAGACATCTATAAGAGCCTCAGTTACAGGGGAAATGACCACCTGTTATTGGTGGTGCTGATCAGAGCTGGACTGTGTCTAATTAAACCCAGTTGCTCTGTTTAATTCCCTTAGACTCGGCTGTCATGTGACTGCCGAGTCCATGGAGCCGGCAGCCTCGCCAAACCGCATCTCCCTTCTGCCTAGGGTCCACGGGTGGCTCTGACACCTGTAGTCCGGGTCCTGCTCCCGTAGCTAGTCACTGCAGACTCTGGAAGCAATCAGAGCCCTCTCTGTGGGCACCCAAACCTTCGATCCAACCCAGGGTTCACCAGAAAGAACTCAAAGAATCTTGCTGTAGATTGTCTTTTGTCGCACTTACATGCACCAGGAACAAGAAGGTGAACTCTGGCTGACCTGAGTGGACAGATGCAGGAAATCAGACGCACAATCTTTGTGAATCACGGCAAAGTTCATTCTCGTCGGACAACGCACAGAAGGGATTGCGCAGGACCGGGTAAGTAAATGTGCCCCTTTATGTGCTTTTTCAATGTTTTTTAATTACAAAACTAAATGTTCCTTTTATATGTACTCAGTGTGCTGTTCTCTGATAACCTAAACCTAAACCTTTTAATAATGCCGTTGTTAACTCTGCATGGAGAGGGCTGCTAATTCAATATTGTAGCATTAAAAAATGCACCCCAATGAGTCACAGTACTGCACAATAAAAGTTCTAAAAACCAAGCAAATAAGGTTTTTGTCAATTTCACCACATTTGGAATTTTTATTCCTCGATACTTAGCACAGTATATAAAATGATACAACCAGAAAGTACAGTTTGTTTTGCAGAAAACAAGCCCTGGTACATCTGTATAAATAGAAATATAAAAAAGTTATAGCTTTTTGAAGGTGAGGATAAAAAAACTACAGTTGTTTATGAATGCGTCACAGGATTGTTAGATAACATTATTAACCCCATAGCGCAATAAGACGTACCTGTACGTTTTATTGCACATGGGGGAGTATGAAGAGGGCTCACGGGCTGAGCCCTCTTCATGCTCACCAGGTGCTTGCTTCACAATGAGGCAAACACCCGTCGCTAACACCCGCGTGCAGGAGTTAACCCGTTGATCACCGCCGGGCATCTTGGCTCCGATCATCGCTCCCCGTGACATCATCGGGGAGCGCCAATCCGTTGCCATGACAGCCTCGGATCACACAAGGATCCAAGGCTATCATGTTTTAGGCTATCTATTACAATGTGCGATTTGCACATTGTAATAGATGGTGTGAAAAAATCCCCATATACTGCCATACTGTAGTATGGCAGTATATGGTAGGATCAATCAGACAACCTAGGGTTAAAGTACCCTAGGGAGTCTGAAAAATAGTAAAATATTCAAAAAATAAAAAATTATATTGAAAAAAACCTAAAAATTCAAATCACCCTCCCTTTCTCTAGAAGTCATATAAATATAAATAAACAGTAAAAATCATAAACACATTATGTATCACCACATCTGAAAATGCCCGATCTGTCAAAACATAACGGTTTTTAACCCCGTAACGGAAAATGGCGCCCAAAGTCGCAAATGTCATTTTTTTGCCATTTTGAAAAATATAAAAAATTCAATAAAAAGTGATCAAAAGGTTGTACATTCCTAAAAATAAAAGCATTGAAAATGTCATCAAAAGTCGCAAAAAATGACACCACCCACAGGTCTGTAAACCATAGTATGAAAAAGTTATTAGCGCAAGAAGACAGCAAAATGAACAATTTTTTTGTACAGGAGGTTTTAATTTTTGTAAATGTATGAAAACATTATAAAAACCTATACAAATTTGGTATCCCCAAGATCGTATCGACCCAACGAATGAAGTAGAACTGTCATTTAGGGCGCACAGTGAAAGATGGAAAATCCAAGCCCACCAGAAATGGCGCAAATGTGTTTTTTCATCATTTTCACTGCATTCAGAATTTTTTCCCGCTTCCCAGTATACAGCATAGAATATTAAATACCATAACTATGAAGTGCAATTTCTTATGCAGAAAACAAGCCATCACACAGCTCTCTACATGGAAAAATAAAAAAGTTATAGATTTTTGAAGTTGAGGAGTGAAAAATAAAGAAGCAAAAACCAAAAAGGGCCTGGTTCTTAAGGGGTTAAATGAACACAATCCTGAAAACCAAGGAACACACGAGTCCGCTCAGGTATAAAGTTGAGGCAAAGTGTCTTGCTCATACAGGGCAATTTTAAAACCTAGATATGAACAGCTCACGGAGTACTGTTCAAGCCATCATCCATAAATGAAAGGAATATGGCACACGTGCCACCTAAACTGACAGCCAAGAAAAGAATATCATTTATTAGAGAAGAAGCCGGGAGGAGAGATCCATCAGTCAGGTGTAACAATCTGTCCACATGATAACTAATAGCCAAGCAGGAACTGATCCTAGTCTTTTTGCTGCCTGAGGAAAAATTGTAAATACTGCCCCCCTCACACACAAAAAGCCTACCCTTGATCCCCTGCTATCATGGGACCACTGAATTTACAGACTCAACTTTTAAAAGCATCTAAAACCTGATTAAAATATGCTGACAACATTACTAACAGTTGATAACATTCCCACACAGCGCCATCGGCTCAACATCTGAGGCAGTCCCACAGATACACTGAATTAGACAGCATCAGGATGGGTAGTGTAACACACTAGTAGGCTAATACACGCAGAAGTGGCATCTAATATCTTACAGGCGACAAACTGCTCCATCAGGAACAGAACATCATTACGACCTTTCCCAGCCGTGACCGATTACTGTTGAATTTGCCACCAGAGATCTTCAGCTTTACCTCTCTTTTTTTCCTGGGATACCAAGGACAGACCTTTTACACAAATTTTTCCATCGTTTATATTGAAGTATAAGCAGACACAACCAAACTTTCTTACCATTTCATAGGTTTTTGATATCAGTGCTGCGTGGCTCCAATTGTGTAGAATGGGCTCATGGCAATATATGGATAAAAAAAAGCAAAAGACACAATAGATGTTAATGTTAAAAGTAATGAGATAGAGACTACAATGTTACACACTTTTAGACCTTTGGAATATTGGTTGATAAAAAAGTTAAGCCAACAGTGGGAGAGTAGATCACTTTCACAATACGCTCAAATCAAGGTCAAACCAAAGGGTGTGAGGCTATATATACAACGTGCTGAGGGCCTTTTGGGTGATGACGATGAAGACATTTGGAATGAATTTTTTTAAAAACTAGTCTTAGTAAACATCATTATAGGAAGGAAAAGTGTATTATTGGAACAAATTTATCAAAAAAAAAAAGAGGCCTTAAGAGAAAAGTTAACAAAATACACCCAATATATCAACTGCTTGACTAATCAAGAAATAATATGTATGAAATTAGATGGGGTTAAACAAGAGATTCTGGAAAACTGGAATTCTAAGAATGGAGATTTTAAAATTAATAGAAAATCTGCACAGAAATCCAGGCTTTCAAGTGAACAGGAAAATATCACACTGTCACAGGTGCTCCCGCGACCCATATCGTGCCCCTTGGTGCCCGCTGGCATGGTGCCAGTGCCACTCGCCTGGCCAGGTTCCGGATTACAGCCCTAGGCCCTGTGCACCGGCTTCAGGAAATTTAAAGGGCCAGCGCACCATTAATTGCCACTGTCCATTTTTACAGAAGGCTATTTAAACCTGCCTCTTCCATCACACCCTGCCAGATCTTCGTGCCTCGTGCCTTAGAGAAAGCTGTGTCTGATGCCTTTGGCTGTTATTGAGTTTTCCCGCTGTGACCCCGGTTCCGTTTCTGACTTCACTCCTCTGCCGCCTGCCCTGACCTATTGCTACGTCCCCGACTCTGATCCTGTGCTGCACGTCCTGACCTCCTGCCTGTCCCCGACTACGAGGTTGCCTGCCCAACTAGCTTTGCGGAGGGCTCTGGTGAAAACCGAGTACCACTTAGACTCCAGTCCCAGGTGTCAGTTTGTGTCATCGTCCGCGGTGGTTCAGACACACACAAAATATACCGACACAAAATAGATTTCAAATCCTACAAATCTCAATCAACACCAACTCTAAGGTCACTTTTTTAGGAACACATTCCATTCCCCAACAACACAACCCACAACAGTTCCCATCACACTATCAGGACTGACCACATGATTCCAACTGCACACATTACCCTCCATGCCAACATTACAACTACAGACCACTATACACTACCATGCATGGCAGCAAGAACACAGGAGAGGAACACAATCATGTGGATTACAGAAAGAGAGAATCAGTCAGACATCCAAGAAAAAAGAAAAATCAGCAAAGCATTAGAAGACACAATCACACCAAGACAGAGAGTGCGAGGACATTAAAATAGATGAAACAGATATACTTAATCTGAACTCAGCTATATTGACTGAAAACCAAACAAGACTGTTAAATAAAGTTCTAAAATTTGCCTCAAGTAAAAATCTTGATATATTTTAAACATATATAGGGATAGAAAAATGTATAGGGATATTGGGGCTCATTAAGTAAGCCATGCTTACTTTCGTGGGACTGTGCACCGTTTTCGGGGATTAGCAAGTGTCTGCGCCGGGATTTTGGTGCATCCGATCGACTTTTGGCGCAGCTGCGCGGAATTTAACATTCAAATTGTGTCGCATCCCAAGCACTTACATGCACCATGAAAAGATGGCAAACTCTGTCAGACCTAATAAACTCACGTTTTGTTGATCCCGCAAACAGGACTCTTCTGCTCAAATCTTTGTACAATAAAATTTCATGCTTTATTTCCAGACCTTGATCCCATTACACAAATTCCATGTTACATTTTAAAATTGCAAATACAGCGACACGTTGTACAAAGATTTGAGCAGAAGAGTCCTGTTTGCGGGATCAACAACAAGTGAGTTTATTGTGTTTCATCTCCAGTCCAGGAGGGTTTCCCAGCATGGACCAAGCCCCACATGCTGAGCAGACTTTCTTTACATCTTTGAATCTGTCGGACCTAAAAAGGGAAGCGACACATGCAGGATATTGGGCGCACAATCTTAGTGAATCGCGGCACAGTGCATTATTGTCGGACAATTCGCTGAACTCCAGTGGCCGGGTAAGTAAATGAGCCCCATTATGTTTGAAAACATATTTTATTAAAAAAAAAACATAATAAAAAGAGCTGGTCCCATGAATGAATTTGTCCACATGGATCTATAACTTCATCAAAAAAACTTCCAAGAAGTATGATGTGGTTAGAAATTACAACATTTAAACAAATGGTAGAGAATAATATTAGACCCTCCCCCCCCCAAAAAAAACAAAACAAAACACAATTCTAAGAAATCCAGTAGAAGAAACTCTTTTGTGACCGGAGCTCAAAAACGAAAAAGACGATCCATGCACGTTTCCTCCTTATTTGTGCACCAAACACAAGGGATCACTTTCAGGGATAAGTCACTATTCAGACCAGAAACCGTCAATATTTTCACTCCTGTCCTAGTCTCCTCCACTCACTGCATATAAGAGACATATCCAGACAATTCTAAGAATATTGCATCACACAAAATTGAAGCAATGAAGAATCTACAAAAAAATTCTGATATTACTACTCATCCGACAGACAAGGGGTGAGGGATTGTCGTACCAGACACACTCAAATATAATTGAGAGTGTTAAAGACAACACACAATAAATAACTCTACATACAAAGTTTTTAAAAAGATCAAAGAGAATAAAGTGAACAATTAACCCACCTCAGTACAATAGCATCTGAAAGAGGTACAATAACCAAACAAGAAAAAAAGCTTATCTTAGGTTCCCAACACCGTTTACCAATATTGTATTGTTTACCAAAGCTACATAAAAACCCAATAGAGCCACTAGCAGAGCAATTGTTTCTGGAATTCAATTACCGTATATACTCGAGTATAAGCTGACCTGAGTATAAGCCGAGACCCCTAATTTTACCACCAAAAACTGGGAAAACCTATTGACTCGAGTATAAGCCAAGGGTGGGAAATGCATTGGTCACAGAAGCCCCCAGGAGTATATAACCAGCCCCCTATAGTATACAGCCAGCCCAGGCTGTCCCCTGTAGTATACAGCTAGCCCAGCCTGCCTCCTGTAGTATACAGCCAGCTCAGCCTGCCCCTTGTAGTATTCAGCCAGCCCAGCCTGCCCCCAGTAGTATACAGCCAGTTCAGCCTGCCCCCTGTAGTATACAGCCAGCCCAGCCTGCCCCCCTGCCCCCAGTAGTAAACAGCAGCATGCTGCCCCCAAGTTAGTATAACAGCCAGCCCAGCCTGCCCCCTGTAGTATACAGCCAGCCCAGTCTGCCCCCTGTAGTATACAGCCAGCCCAGCCTGCCCCCAGTAGTAAACAGCCAGCCTAGCCTGCCCCCAGTAGTAGTAGGGAAAAAGTGTGGCCGCGCCCTACAGGCTTTTACAGAAGAAAGAGGACAGGCGCGGAAGGCGCTGACATCGGGGAGCCGCTATGCACATCCGGGCCGCCGAAGGGTGACTATATAAGTTTTTTTTTTTTAAGTGCTGGGCTCGTGTATTGACTCATGTATAAGACGAGTTGAGGATTTTCAGCACATTTTTTGGTATATACGGTATATAACTTATCACTATATATATATTCTTTTTTACAATCTTATGTTAAACAAACTCCTACATATTTAAAATACACCACTCAATTTATCAGTTTAGTAGAAAATCTACAATAGAAAGGGGGGTGGCTATTAGCAACCCTAGATGTAAGCTCATTATATATGTATCTCACATACTCATGAAATCCAAGCAGTAAAACACTTTTTAGAAAAATATACATATTGACTCATAACTTTTTATTTTGAGGAAAATTTTTACTGACAAAAGGTTGGTACCACCATGGGCATCAGGGTCACACTAAGCTATGCTAACCTTTTGATGGCATATTGGAAAGAGATATTTGACTCTACTAGGCGCGAACATGGTGCAATGGCAAAGATATATAGATGACATATTATTCATCTGAGAAGGTACAGAATCACAACTTGAGGGACCTACTCTATCACAAAAGCACCCCAAAAAATGCGACATTTTCACAAATTCTAAAAAAGGCCTATGAGAAACACATACCATGTGGGAAAAGGCACAAGAGAAACAAGAAAAAGCCAACGTGGTTAACTGGTCTTGTAAAGAGAGCAAAAAGCAAGAAAGATAAGGCGTTTGTGCTAAATAAGGTACTAAATTACGAAAGTAGCGATGTAAAAAGCATGTAAAGGCTGCAACAATAGAGACAAAGAAATATTGCCAGGTAGAGCAAAGATAATCCCAAATTACTTTTCAAGTATACAAATGATAATAAACTAAAAACAGAGAGTGTGGGCCCTCTTAGGAATAACATAGGGATTATGGTGGAAGGAGATGAGGAAAAGGCCAATCTACTGAATGTTGCCTTCTAGTGGATGACAGGATGAGGAATTATGTAAATTTCCTTTTGAATGTCAATAGTTTAGCCCAGGAAGAGGTATGGTGCCACCTCACAACCACAAATCACCGGGGCCAAATGGCATACACCCCCGGGTTCTGCATTAACTATGTAGTCAGACCGTTATTTTTAATATTTGAAGACTCCCTGAGGACTCGTTCTGTTCCACAGGACTGGCGTATAGCAAATGTGGTACCAATATACAAAAAAGGATCAAAAAGCTATCCTGGAAACTACAGACCTGTGAGTCTAACTTCTGCTGTGGGGAAAATATTTGAGGGGTTTGTTAGAGATGCTATCCTGGAATACCTCAATGTACATCAGAATGGGTTTATGATGGATCAGTCCTGTCAGACTAATCTGATTAGCTCCTATCAAGAGCTAAATTCCAGACTGGATCTGGGGGAGGCTGTGGATGTTGTATATCTGGACTTTTCCAAAGCATTTCACACAGTATCGCTTAAAAGGTTGGTACATAAAATGAGACTACTGGGACTAGGGGAAAATCTGTGTATTTGGTTAAGTAATAGGCTTAATGACAAAACACAGGGTCGTCATTAATGGCGCATTTCAAGATTGGTTTGACGTTACTAGTGGAGTGCCACAGGGGTCAGTATTGAGGCTACTTCTTGTATTGGGTTTACACAGTCAAGTTTCAATATTTGCAGATGATACTAAGCTGTGTAAAGTAAATAATACTGAGGCCCATAGTATAGCATTATAGAGGGATTTGTGGAAGCGTGAGGAGTGGGCAGAGAAATAGTTGATGAGTTTAA
The DNA here is from genome assembly GCA_019512145.1 of Engystomops pustulosus. Classification (NCBI taxonomy): domain Eukaryota; kingdom Metazoa; phylum Chordata; class Amphibia; order Anura; family Leptodactylidae; genus Engystomops; species Engystomops pustulosus. The sequence continues at coordinate 208,650,116 of CM033642.1, forward strand.
TTTAGAAAAATGTAAAATTATAAAGTTATGCACTTGGGCCATGGAAACAAAAAGTACAATTATGTTATAAACAGTCAATTACTTGGTAAAACTGCAACTGAAAAAGACTTGGGGGTATTGGAGGACGGTAAACTTAATTTCAGTGACCAGAGCCAGGCGGCTGCTGCTAATGCAAATAAAATTATGGGATGTATCAAGAGAGGAATAGATTCTCACAATAAGGACATCGTTTTGCCCTTGTACAAATCACTGGTCAGTCCACAAATGGAAAGTAGAACTGGAACGGATGCAAAGGAGAGCAACCAAGATTATTAGGGAATGGGGGGAATAGAATACAATGACACATTACAAAATTTGGGATTATTCAGTTTAGAAAAAAGACGGCTGAGGGGAGACCTCATTACAATGTACAAATACCTGAACGGACAGTACAAGTATCTCTCCAAAGATCTTTTTAATACCTAGGCCTGTGTCTGTGTGAACACTGGTCTGTATCCAAAATTCTGTTACCTGTCCAACTCCAGCAAGTAAGTCTTCCCTGTCACTTTGTAGGTAGGTTCCTGATAACAGGTTTGCGCTCTATGCAATATGCAGCAAAGACTTACGGCCTATGGAGAGGGCCCAACCCGTGAGCCCTCTCCATGCACTCCCGCCTGACGAACGCCTTACTATTACGGGAAGGGGATAATAATCAATAAAATAAAAGTCCCCTGATCACCACAGTTACATATAAAAAACAAATAAAGTACATAAATCATAAAACACCAAAAATTGGTATCACCATGTCCGTATTAATCTGTACAATAAATCTAAAACAATATTGAACCTGCATGGTAAACTATGTAAAAAAACACATAAAACTTCCTGTAATATCTAATTATTCATTAAATACACATACAAAAAAATGTTCTAAAAAGGGATCAAGAGAAGTTGAGGGCCCTAAAATGATACGACTGAAAAGAACAATTCTTTTCGCAAAAAATAATCAATCAGATCTGTCAACAGAGAAGTACAGAAGTTATGCCTCTGAAAAGTTGTTGATACAAAAAAAAAGAGATTTTCTCCACTACAGGCAGTCCCCGGGTTACATACAAGGTTCTGTAGGTTTGTTCTTAAGTTGAGTTTGTATGTAAGTCGGAACTGTATACTTTATTATTGTAACCCCAGTCAAAAATTTTTTTGGTCTCTGTGACAATTGGATTTTAAATATGTTGGATTGTCATAAGAACTGGGATAAACAATAAATCTTAACTACAGACACCTGTGATAACTGTTACAGCTGTTTATTGTAGTCTAGGACTAAAGTACAGTAAATTACCAAAATCCAGAGGTCCGTTTGTAACTAGGGGTTGTATGTAAGTTGGGTGTTCTTAAGTAGGGGACCGCCTGTATTGGTTTTTCTGAGTATAATTGATAAAAGATAAGTAAAACAATAAAAATGAGTTATCACTATAATCGTAGTGAACCAGCGAATAAACATAAAATATTATTTTTACCTTATGTTGAGTGGGCAAAAACAATGCTAATAATCCTAAATAAAAATTGATGATTTTCTTTGTGTCCCACCTTGAAGTAGTTAATAAAATCTCATGAATAAGCTATAGACCACAAAAATTAATTATATATACAGTGTATCTCACCCTGCAAATAATAAAGCCCTCATGTGATCAAATTACCAAAATTTCATTCCACGTCCGGCAGTGTACCACATATGGGGTATCGTTACACTTGTGAGAAATTGGGTATCAAACTTTGAAAAACATTTCATCACTTAATTCATTGTGAAAGTGTAATTTTTAACCTAAATGAGTGCATTTTCCAAATAAAATTCTAAAGCTTCTAAATTGCACTTCTATTTTGTTTTAACCCTTTTTAAACATTTAAAGGGTTAATAGACTTATCAACTATTTACTATTGGACAATCCAACTGATTCGGACTGAGCGCGGGATTTAACATTCAATTTGTGTCGCAAGACAACGCACTTACATACACCGGGAAGAAGTTGAACTCTGGTGGACCTGAGCAGGGAAGCGACACATGCAGGATATCTTCGTGAATCGCGGCAGATATGCATTCTAGTCGGACAATGCACTTTTGGGGATCGCAGCTGTATATCGCAGCTGCAGATAAGTGTTCAGAAATGGCACCGAAAATAACATATATCAAGTTCTCGGGTGGTGCTCTGCATTCATAGAAGTAGAAATCAAAAATACAGTGAAAAAAGAGGGAAAGCGGCACTCACCCCTGCTCCAACCTCTACCCCACTATGACATACATGTTGGATGTATTTTATATTCATATGAAATAAAGAAAACCTTTTTACGGGTGAGTGCCACTTTCCCTCTTTTTTTCACTGTATATTTTAAAGCGTTCCGAAGATACATATAACCAATTATCATGACACATGTCAGATTCTAAAAATACAGTCTGGTCATTAAGCTGAAAACTAACCCCTAATAAGGGTTTTAAGAACCACTTACGTGATTCTTTTGGAGTCATTTATGTATTAGAATGTCCATGCCACAGAAAATACATAAGCCATAGGTGTAAAACACTTAAAACTGAACACTTATGCAGTATTAGATCAAATTTTGATCAACACTGTTTATTAAACTTTGCAAACTGTTTAACCCTTTAATGACCGCCATATCGGCTTTTTACGGCGGTCATTAAGGGTACTTCTTCTGACAGAAGAAGATTTTGGGACACCGGGTCCTGCAAGTGCCGGTGTCGGGCTGTGATGTCACAGCCCAGACCCGGCACTAATACTGTGCTTACCGGGGGAACCGATCCCTCCTGCTACAGCCCCGGGTTCCGACGAGTGACCCGGGGCTTCTGGCTCCTCTACCCGCTGGGTTCTGCCTTCCTGGCAGGACCCGGCTGTAAGTAACTGAGCATTACTTTCACTATACACTGCAATACAAGTGTATTGCAGTGTAAAGGCTTGAACAAGCATCGGACGATCGCTTGTTCAAGCCAAGAACTAGAAAATGTAAAAAAGTTAAAAAAAAAGATGAAATCATTTTATTATATAATTAAATAAATAAAATAAAAGTCCCATAATCTCCCCAGTTACACATGAAATGCAAATAAAGTATATAAAACACAAAAACACGTACATAATTGGTATCACCGCGTCCGTATCAGTCTGTACAATAAATCTAAATCCATATTGAACCCGTTTGGCGAACGACGTAAAAAAAAAACTCGAAAAACTTCCTGTAATATACAATTTTTCATCAAACACCATCACAAAAAATGTTCTAAAAAGTGATCAAAAAAAGTTACGATCCCTAATATGATACAACTAAAAAGAACAACTCTTTTCACAAAAAAATAAGCCCTCAACCAGGTCTGACAACATAAAAATACAGAAGTTATGGCCCTAAAAAGTTGTCAATAGTAAAAACAATGCGATATTCTCCAATATTGGTTTTGCTCAGGAACATTGAGCAAAGATAAGAAAAACTATATAAATGAGATATCACCGCAGTCATAGTGAACCAGAGAATAAAGATAAAATATTATTTTTATGTTACGGTGAGCCGGGGGGGGGAAAAAAAAAATGGTAAAATCCAATAAAATTGATGATTTTGTGTGTCCCCTTGAAATAGTTATACAATCTCATGAAAAGCTATAGACCCCCAAAAAATGAATATCTATACATTGTATCTCATCTGTAAAAATAAGCCCTATATGTTTGCATTACCAAAAAAAAAAATTTATAGGTTGTACAATGTGACAATACAAATCTTCTGTGAATGGCGCCTCCATTCATCTTATCGGACGTGCGCCCAATACAGAGGTTACCACCACTATGGGTATCAGTACACTCGGGAGAAATTGGGCCATCAAACGTTGCAGTGCGTTTCATCATTTAATTTATTCTGAAACTGTCAGTTTGGCCTAAATTAATGTATTTTCCAAAAAAATTCCATAGTTTCTAAATCGCAGGTCCATATTGTTTTAACCCATGGGAAACACTTAAAGGGTTAATGGACTTAATAGTTGTTTTACATACATTGAGGGGTGAACTTTTTATAGTGGGGTAATTTATGTGGTTTTACTATTATTTAGGCCTTTCAAAGTCACTTGAAAGCGGAGTTGTCCCTCAAAATGTGGGTTTTGGCAATTTTCATGAAAATGAGAAAAATGGCACCTAAAGTTCTGCACCTCATAACATCCTAGAAAAGTGAGAGGATGCATAAAATATAATCTCAACATAAAGCAGACATTCCGTAAATGTTAATTATCAAGCTTTTTGGGTAGTTTTACTTCCTGTCTGGAAAGCAGAACATTTCAAACTTGGAAAATTAAGAATTTTTACAAACTTTTGCCAAATTTTAACATTTTTTCCAGAACGAATCGCAAAACTTATCACTTTAATTTTATAACTAACATGAAGTACAATGTATCATGAGAAAATATTCTCAAAATTAGGGCCGCATCTGCCATGAGGCGAGATGAAAATCTCGCCTCGGACGGCAGAATGCGGCCCTCTTTAAAAGCGGCATTTTGCAGCTCCAATGTGGGCGATTCGGGCGCCCGCCGGCGCCCGAATCTCCCTTCAGATAAATCGCACCTGTCTCTTCAAGAAACAGGTGCGATTTACATGCGAAGCGGCGCAGCGCCTTTACGGCTACTGGCGTCGCTCCGTACAGTGCAGTGACACAGGCGGCGGATGATGACGTCACACGCCTGTGTCACTCACGAGAAGCGGCCGGCCAGAAGAGCCACGTGAAGTTGGGTAGGCTCCGCGCAGTCCGTGGGAGCACCCTGCCTGCGAGGTAAGTATGAGTTTGTATTATTTTTATTGTTCTCAATTATTAATTATTATGGGGGGGTGGTTGTGTCTTCTATATATTACTTTTTTACTGGGGAGGAGGGGGAGTGCTGTGTACAGTTATAAGGGGCCAATCCATTTTTCCATTTCCTCCTGGGGGGGGCTTGTATATTCTCATTACACTGGGGGGGAGGGGTCCTGATATAGATTTAGATGTATGGGGGGCTCAATTCTTAATTACAACTGGGGGAAGGGGACTGTTGTAATATTTATAATGGGGGGGCAACATTCTTATTACACGGGGGGGAAGGGCGCTGTATATATTTTTTTGGGGGGCCAAATTCTTATTATTACACTGGGGGGGCTGATATATTTTATAGAATGGGGGCCAGATTCTGTTTATTCTGGGGGGCTGTATATATTTTTGGGGGGCCAGATTCGTTTATTCTGGGGGGCTGTATATATTTATATGGGGGGGCAGATTTTGATTATACTGGTGGGCTGTATATATTTATATGGGGGGCCAGATTCTGTTTATTTTTTGGGGGGGCTGTATATATTTATATGGGGGGCCAGATTCTGTTTATTTTGGGGGGGAGCTGTATATATTTATATGGGGCCAGATTCTGTTTAATCTGGGGGGGCTGTATATATTTATATGAGGCTGGATACTGTTTATACTGGGGGGGCCTATAAAAATAAATTATATATTCATTAGGGGGTGCTATATATTTACATTAATCAGGGTAGTACTCTATATAAATTCACGTGTAACATAATAACAGGGTGGGATATATTATTCATAAGATACAATAGAGTAACATTTCAGATAAACTTTTTTGAGGCGACTGCTGTGTCTCTCCAGTAAGCGTAGGCATAACATGTCGGTGCTATGTGTTTTCTGATTCTGTGTCATCTCAACCTTTTGGCAGAACTCGTTCGTACTTTGTAGGCTGATGCCTGTGTCTCTCACATGTTTATGCAAACATGTCATACTGTGTAGCGGATTCTGTTCTCACACCATGTGTAGTGCAGAAAATGTCATGTCCTTGCTTTGATTTTTTTAAATTGCCTTTTGAAAAAAAAAAAAACATCTCACACATGTGTATGTGTAACTTCGCAGATAAGCCGCACTAGCAATGCTTTACCATCCGTACACTGGACGAGCAGAAGGAGAACTCACGTTTTCTCTCCCTACGCCCCGCCTCATTTGACAGGAATAAGAACATATGATTTTGGAATGATGAAGGTATTACTGACTGATACAGGCTGGATGGAATCCTTGTGGAGCTGCTCCAATTTAGAAAAGTATGCCTGCTTTAGCTAATGGATGTGATCACTGTGTTGTGCCTGACAGACAGAATATGAATCCTGCCCATCCCACCGTCTGCTGTGTATGATGTCATCTCAAGGTTGATTCTCCTGTCTGGACTGTTCAAAGCTCCATTTATCAATGGCAGGCTGAAGCAGACCAAGCTTTCCCAAGGTCCCTGAATTTTAGAATATTTTTTTCAGACAACCACTCAGCACTGGGTTAAAAGAGAGCTGCTTCTGCAATCCGTCTATCTACTCATGCTCAAGGCGTAGTTTTGTTCATATTCATTATAGAATGATAGATTCCTTTAAATTAAAACGATCAACAAACCAATTGCGCGCCCTAAAACCAAAACCCATGTTTTATTGTTTATACCGTATATATCAAGAACATCTGAGTTTTTTTCAGCTAAAAAATGTTTGTGAAAAACCCTACTTCTGTTCATCTCAAGTCAGAACAAAACAAAAGTGTACTCACCTTCTGAAACTCCCCTCGCAGGTCCTCTTCTTATCCATCAATACTCCGGGGGGGAGGGGTGTCTGAAGGGATACCCTTTTTGTTTTTTATAATTGGGTCGTGGCTTCAGGCTATAAACTGGGGGCAGGGCTATGGCTATACGGGGGGGGGGCAAGGCTGCATCTATATACTACAGGGGATGGCAGGCTTATACTGGTTGGTGTTTGCAGGCTATAACTGTTTGAAGTTGGGGCATTGCTATATACTGTTTGAGGGTTTGCAGGCTTCTCTACAGGGGCTTGCAGGCTATATACTACATGGGTGCTGTCGGCAAGGTCGCACTAACTTTTTCCAGAAGGGTCATAATACGTCCTCTCCCCTTTTTGGAGGAGTATTTTTACCCGAGGAGAGTATGGAAGTTTTCAGTAATCAAATATAAAAACCTATCCGATACATTGTTAATACCGCCAACCCTACCATCCCCACCCACTGAGCAGGCTGTGGCTTCTGAACATAAGCCTTCTGAACAATCACTTGCGTTCCATAACTGGCAATATGTATTTGGCCGCGATAAAGTTGCTACTTACTCATACAGTGGTTTTGGTTTCGGGGAGTATTTTGTTCAATAGAGAAATGAGTTTCAATAGCATGGAACACGAGCCGTTGTGGTCTTTTGGGTATTTATTTTTATCCTTACTTGAAATGCCCTGGATCATTGTACAAGCACTGTCCAGCTCCTGTGTCCCCCTATCCTCCTTCTCTGATATGTAAAAGCTCTTGTGACCATTGTCAAGGGCTGTCATCTCCTGTGTCCCCTTCTTCTCTAGATGGTAAGCTCTTCTGATCTTACCATTGTACAAGCACTGGTCCCATCTCCTGTGTCCCTCCCTAATAGATTGTAAGCTCTTGTGACCAGGTATCGCGCTGTCCATCGTCCTGTGTCCCCTCCTCCTTCTCATAGATGTAGTCTCTTTGACCATTGTCCAAGGCTGTCCCCTCCTGTGTCCCCCCTCCTCGAGCATTGTAATCTCTTTTGGGGCCCTTGTACAGCACTGCTCAACCGGACCAATCCTTTGGTCCCTCTCCTCCTCATAGGATGTAATCTCTTGTGGCCAGTGTGCCAGCACTGTCATCTCTGTTCCCCTACTCCTCATAGATTGAAGCTCTTGTGGCCCTTATACAAGCACTGTCACCTCCTGTGTCCTCCCCTCCTCATAGATTGTAACTCTTTGTGGCCTTAATACAAGCACTGTACCTCCTTTGTCCCCTCCTCCTCTTAGATGTGTAAGCTCTTGTGCCATTATCAACACTGTCACCCTCCTGTGTCCTCTTGCTCCTCATAGATTGTAGCGCGTGTCCGCCTTAATCCAAGCACTTCACCGCTTGTCCCCATCCTCCTCATAGATTGAAGCTCTTGTGGCCTTTATACAGCACTGTCCCCTCCGGTTTCCCCCTCCTCCTCATAATTGTAAGCTCTTGTAACCATTGTAACAACACTCGTCCCCTCCGTGTCCCCCCTCCTCCTAGATTGTAGCTCTTGGGCCATTGTACAAGCACTGTCACCCCCTCCTTTGTTCCCCCTCCTCCTCAATAGATTGTAACTCTTGTGCTCAGTATACAAGCACTGTCACCCTCTTGTCCCCTCCTCCTCCATAGTGTAAGCTCTTGGGCCATTAATAAAGTCACTGTCCCCCTCCTGTGCCTCTCCTCCTCATAGATTGTACGTTTTGTAACCATTGTACAAGCACTGTCCCCTCCTGTGCCCCCCTCCTCATAGATTGTAAGCTCTTTGTAACCATTGTACAGGACTGTCCCCTCGGTGCCCCCCTCCCTCCTCATATATTGTAAAGCTCTTGTAACCCTTGTACACTGACATGTCCCTCCTTTGCCCCCTCCCTCCTCATAGATGGTAAGCTTTGTGGCCATTGTACAGCACTGTCAAGTCACCTCCTGTCCCCCCCTCCTTTTCTCATAGATTGTAAGCTCTTGTGGCCATTATACAAGCACTGTCCACCCCTCCTGTGCCCCCTCCCCCCTCATAGATTGTAGAGCTCCTTTGCCCATTGTACAAGACTGTCCCCTCCTGTGTCCCCCGCCTCATCGATTGGAGCTCTTGTGGCCATTAACAATCATGTCACCTCCTGTGCCCCCCTCCCTCCTCACAGATTGTATACTCTTGTACCTTGTACAGACTGTCCTCCTCCTGTGCCCCCCCCTCCTCATAGATTGTAAGCTCTTGTGGGCCATTGTACAAGCAACTGTCACCCTCCTGTGGCCCCCTCCCTCACATAGATGTAAGCTCTTTGGCCCGTATACCACGCACTGTCCCCTCCTGTGTCCCCCCTCCTCATAGATTGTAAGCTCTTGTGGCCATGGTACAAGCACTGTCACCATCCATGTGGCCCCCCTCCCTCTCTCCTAAGATTGTAAGCTCCTTTGGCCATGTTAAAGCACTGTCCCTCCTGTGTCCCCTCCCATGTTGTAAGCTCTGGGGACCATTGTACAAGCACTGTTCCCCATCCTTGTCCCATGCATCCAGCCATGCATAGAACCTCAATCCTGAACTAGTTTGTACTTTATGAATCATTTTATGTCAGGCTCAGGTAAACCACTATTAATTAATTGAACTCCCTGCGGAATAGTCAGTCCCCAAACCTGTGATACACCGACAGCATGCCCCAGACCCCCACAGCAGCAAGTACCCCCCACAGAATGACAACATAACCACCTTTTGAATCAAACCCACTCTCCTTTCTTTTCTCATCACTTCGCTAAGTCTGCTAGTGCGCATGTGCAAACTTTATCTATTAGCTAGAGAGAACGGGTCCGAGGGAGGAGCTCTAGACCCCTTAAGGTCCCCTGTCCTGTCCTCCTGCTTGTGCCCTTCCCTCCTGTAATTTGATACCCCTACTGCTCCTATAAAGCAATATCACAACAAACACACAGATCAGCTGGGAGAATACAGTGAATTCTCCGTTCTGAGGGGGGGGCGTGGGTCTGAGTTCCTCTTCTGCGGGGAGTAGCAATACTCTTCCAGTTTATTGGTGCAGGTGCAGGGCACGTACTGGCTCTGTGTCTAGCTCCGTCTGTCCGCTCTGTTTCTTACACACCAGTCGGGCTGCACATCACTACTCCTAGAGCCAGACAGCGCTCACACAATTACATCACCAAGCGACACATTGTCAAAGAAAGGCTCTTAATACTCACATTACATTATGAACATCAACATTAGCCATTGCCACAATGTATATATCAGACATCACAATGACCTATTGTTTTACAAATGGCTATTATGACTCATACTGACCTATTGTCAAAATGGCCCATTATGACATCCACAATGAACCAATTGTGACATGGCCTATTATCACAAGGCCCTTATGACCTCACAGCGACCCCTTGTCACATGGCCTTATGCATCACAATAACCAATTGTTCCTAATGGCCCCATATACATCACAATGACCCGGATTTGGGGTGGTAATCTTTCAAAACTAGTCATATATAAGCTAAGTCATATATAGAGCACTTCATTTTAGGAGTGTGGAAATCTACATATATATGACAATTTTTTAGGCATGTAAATCATTTAGGGGGTCTTCATTCATAATATATAATAATATATCTAATATATAGCTATATATATATCTATATAGACAGAAATCCAAGCGCACTGCAGGTTTATCCCAGAAAAGACGCAAAATTAGTTATGTGAAAAAGCCCTGTAATGGTCCCGGCAAGGGAAAGGACCCTCCTAGCAATGATGAAAAATGCAGCACAAAAAAATATTGGGAAAAACGTTGGTTTACTTCCTAGAAGCACGACTTTTCGGCTCGTATCCACTTGAGCCGTTCTCAAGGAGGTTACAGAGTGGTGAACCATATTATAACTCTCGTTCAACATAGCATTATGTCAAATCCAATATAAGTGCTAATCAAAAAAGGCAGTGCTTCCTGTCAGTACAATTCATAGTATATCAGCAGCATATTGTGAGGACATTACATACATAATATAACATATATGAGTGTAAAACAGTACAAAAACCCTTTTAACGGGTATTGGTGTAAAGTGCAGGTGATTTAAACACTTACCGGGCATGGGCAGGCATCACATTCAGCATGGATATCCGTCAAACCCGTTTTTGGTAAACAAATGCATTGCCGCATGCTCGCACTATCCGGCCCAGGGGATGATTCAGTCACTTCAGGCGGTATTGCCGTGTCGGGAAGCATACAAACCCCGTCATGGGTGTGGGAAACCAACCACCAATACAGAAGTGCACATGCTGAGGCCTGGTTATGTGCAACCATTTTGGTTAAGGGCACCAGTTAATTAGGCGTGTATCGTAAGTATAGAGTTTAGTCAACCATCTAGTACGAAGAGTGTTGGTGTCATCCCTTATCTTGGGAGACACTTCTCCCTGCACTCCCTGGAAATGAGTGTGGGATAATGATCCAATGAAGACAAACAGCACCCACACTGATCCAGAAATTGCCGCAACAGGGGTATCCTAGCTACTAAGAATATTTAACCCCTTAACGCTCTGCGCCGTAAAGCTCTACGGCGCAGAGGTATAAGGGATGTATGAAAGGGCTACACGGGCTGAAGTCCTCTTCATACAGAGGTGGGGGTTTTTGCATTTTGCACAAAACCCCCACCGCTATAACCGCTGTCGTGCTTATCACCGATCGCGGCTATTAACCCCCCTAACGCCGCCGCAAGTCGCCGCGGCTGTTTAAAGACGGCGGCTGCGCGGGCGCCGCCATCTGTTTTTCGATCTCCACGCCCCCAACGTCATCGGGGGGGCGGCGATCGGTACCATCGGTAGCCTCGGTCTTCTTTTGACACGAGGCTACAATGGTTTTACTGCAGGTTCGTTACAATGAGCCGTGGCTCATTGTAATGTAGAACCTGCAAATGCCATTATTGCAATACTGTAGTATTGCATTATATGGGTAGGATCGATCTTACCCATCTAGGGTTAATGTACCAAGTGGTCTAAAATAGTGAAAAAAAAGAAAAAAAAAAAGTTAAAAAAAAATAAAAAAAATTAATAAAATACTTAAAATTCAAATCACCCCCCTTTCCCTAGAACGGTACAAACAGTAAAATCACAGACATATTAGGTATCGCCAGCGTCCCCAAAATGCCCGATCTATCAAAATATAAAAACGTTACGGCCCGGCGGTGACCTTCCGAGGCGAAATGGGCGCCCAAATGTCCAAAATGGACTTTTACACCTTTTTTACATAACATAAAAAATGCAATAAAAAATTATCAAAGTCGCACACCTCCAATGATAACATGAAAACGTCGCCTCATTTCGCAAAAAATGACCCCTCACACATCTCCGTGTGTCGCCAAAGTATGAAAAATATTAGCGTCAGAAGAGGCAAAAAAATTTTCTTGGTTGTACACATTCGTTTAATTTTTGAAAAATGTCATTAAAAGACATAAAACCTATATAAATTTGGTATCACCGCGATCGCACCGAACCAAAGAATACAGTAGGCGTGTTATTTGGAGCGAAGAATGAAAGTCGTACAAACGGAGCCCCACAAGAACGTGACGCACGTGCGGTTTATTTTTTTCCATTTTTCCCACATTTGGAATTTTTGTTTTCAGCTTCGCAGTACACGGCATGTTTAAAATAAATAACATTACGTGAAGGTTAAAATTGGTTAACGCCACAAAATAAGCCTCACACAGTCTGTACACGGAAAAATGAAAAAGTTTTATGGATTTTTTTGAATGTTGGAGAGCGAGAAATGTCGAAAACCCTCCTTCCTTAAGGGGTTTAGACTTACCTCATCACGCCAAAGAATAATAAAGAAATAAAGAAATGGCGTACTTGGTCCCTTGTCAAAGTGAAAGTATGTACAGTGAAAAAACTTTATATATGCAATTTGGTTTCGCCAGCCATTCCCGGATATGTATCACATGAATCTTCTTCCAGATCTAGAGAGTTCTGTAAAAAGAAAAGAGCAAGTATAAGTCAAGGTATACATACGTAATTCATAATATACCTCTAATAGCTGGGGAAAGAAGGGGAATCAACAAAACGCATACCATCGAGGGCACGCTTTCTATAAAAGTATTAAACCATGTGTGGTTGGAGACCAACAGTTTAGTACATTAGATGAATTATCTGGATCATATTAGATCAAATTACATTTAATTAAAATCCACATTAAAGCCCTTGAGTTTAAGGGAACCCAATTTTATGTATCCCACTTTAATTCTTTAATTTTAAGAAGCTGTTCACGATCACCACCTCTCCGTAGAGGGGGTACATGATCCAATGAATCCTAAATCTCAGTTGTCCCTCAGTGTGTCCCATTTCTGAGAAGTGTTTGGACATCCGGCAGATCTTTGACACCCTTCCGGATCGTATACGTGTTTGGTTAAGTCCTCGTCTTAGATCAAGTGTGGTTTCACCCCATATACTAGTTGGCAAGGACAGGACAATAGGGTAAATCACAAAGTCACTGGTTGCAGTTAAAAAGTGTCTAATGTCATAAGTGTACCCCTAATGTTCGAATGAATTCCCTTATCCATATACTAGCAATTTACGCATGACAGGCATGGGAAACATCCCTTTCTTGCGGCAGATCCCAAATATGCCTCGCTGTATATTGCGTTGTTTAGCGCCGACACGCCCTCACAATTTTTAATATTTATCTTTTAGTTTACTGCCAGTCTATATGAAAACACGGGTGGAACATTGAAATTCAGGGATGTCTGCAAAGGTAATGTGACAAAATGCACCGTGTCCGCGTACGCTGTCAGCAATTTCGTACTCTTGTTTTATATGTATAAATAAATGGAATCCTATTCATACTTTTTAGGAGGGGGTCGAGAGAGGGCCTTCTTGTCTGGTGATATAGATCACGCGCTTAAATTATTTTGTTCAATCACCCCTGTGTATAGCCCGTCCAGAAATTTTTGGACTCATATTGAAGTCTTTTCCTTTATCTTGGTAACGTCACTCGGATTCTAGTTATAACGCAAAAATTGACTATAGGTACATTCTTAATCATTGACCTCCGGTGCCCACTTTCGTAACGGATTAAAATTATTCTATCTGTGAGTGAACATGATTTTGGTGGATAAACAACCATTTTCTGAGTGTACATTACACATCGATGAACTGGTAAAGTTAGATTTAGATTTAACCATGTGAAATTGTAATTTTTATCAAAGAGTTTAAAATCCAAGAAGAAGGTCTAGTTTGACTCGGTATATAGAGTCTAAACCTTCTAAGATACGAATGCAAATTGTGATTTCAAATTTCTTGCCACTATACTAATAACTAGTAAAATCAATTTAACAAAGCTAGATATACAAATTACAATACAAAGACATGTGAACAATATTCCCAGTGTGTTATTGTTTACACCAATCCTAGTTACATATCAATACTTCCACAATGCAGAATCCCCCGCAGTGATTTTTGCAATCTGTATTAAGTAATCTGTCTCAACTCAATTGTGGATCTTGGTAATTACCGGGGGCGGTCGCCCCTACTTAAGACACCCGACTTCCAAACATCCATAGTTTCCAAACGGACCCCTCTGCCCACTGTGACCTCTGGTGAAGCTTTCTGGATGCTTTAACTATAGTCCCCAGACTGCAATGATCAGCGTAAAGTGTCTGTAATGAACGTTATTGATAATCCCTTTTGTCCAATTACAGCAAAAATTTTGAAACCCCAATTGGTCACTGGACACCAGAAAACAATTGTCTAGAACTCAATAAAATATACAGTTTTTGACTTACATACAAATTCAACAAAGAACAAACCTCAGCCCTATCTTGTATTTAACCCGGGACTCTGCCTGTATCAATGGTGATGTACACAAACCTTGAGTACCTGATATGATATCAGGCAATCTGTAAATCACATGCTCCTTCAGATTTATCTCTTTCTGGCGCTACCCTATGTGATATGTGATTCGTCCGCGAATGCATCTTAGGAGTGAAAACATCTGCTGGGTTCTGTAGTATTAGAACAAGTAATTCTGTAGTGGCAGGGAATTTTCTCCCACGTGTGGTTTAAATCAGGGTCTCCAATCCTCCTCTTCTTAGTGCATTAAGCAGGAAGGTATAAGTCGCTTCCCGATGGTCCGATCTAAGTGTAACCCAGTTTCCAAAGAACCTCACGCTTCATGCTCCCCATCCACCCCTAGGCCTCCCCTCGTGCGTCCCCGCTCCCTGGGCGTGCGAACCAGGCACTCATAGATTTAAAGTGCTCAGCACCCAACAACACAAACCCAACAGAAAACGAAAAGATAAAAAACCCCACACACAAAAACAACATTCTACACCCCGGCCCAACCACATGAACCCAACCTACAACACACCCAAACCTAACTCAAACACCCAAACCAGCACCGATCCCATAACCCCCAACAATACAACGCACCCAGCCCACAACCCACTCAGCCCAATCCACACTCCCGCCTCAAGCCAAAACCTGGACCAAAGCCACCAAAACCAAAAAAACAAAACATACCCAACAACACATAAAACAGCATCAACAACAACAGAAAAAAAAGACAAACCCAAACAACACACAATCATATCAATAGACCCATCAACAAAAATGACAAAACACAAACACAACAAACAAACACAACAACAAAAAAACAACATAAAACAACAGCCACCTACAAACCCAAAATACACCAAACACACCACCAGTTTATTTTCTCTGTAACTTTCCTGTCTTCTATATAATCTGCTTCTCCCATCATTCCCCACCTGTCCCACAGGGATCTTCAAGCCATACTTGTATGATAGCCCTCTTTTGTACCAGTGTTCCTTGAGGTTCCAGTTCCTGTTCCCTTGTGCCAGTCTAATTCCTGTGCTCCTTTTCGTGTTCACTGCTGCGATTTCAATGTTCCTTCGAGCGCTGTTCTCCCGCTGTGCTTCGCAGTTCGGATTGTGTCCTGCATTCCTACATTGACGGCCACCGGGGCTAGTTGCAGCACCCTGGACAACCTGGTGGCACCCCTAACTCAAGCAAGACCAGCACGCTTTGCGGCAGGCTCTGGTGAAGCCATGTGCCACTCATACTCATTCCCAGGTTTTCGGCTAGTACCGATCTCCCGCGTGGTCCAGAGGGTCCACAAACCCCGGACCCTGACAATATGTGGTGGAAATGCTTAATGCAATTGTTTTCTCCCTGGGGAGCCCCCCGAAGTGGTATATGAATCCCTGGGTGATAAGGAGGAGAAGCCTGTGGTTGTAAAGCGTCTGGATGCGGGATAAAACGGAGGCCAACGTTGTACAATTCACCTTACAGTTATTTATTCACCTTTCACGCCCTTAACAACTTGGCCCTTTTTAGTTTTTTTTCACTTATCTTTTTTAACTCCCCTACTTAATGTGTTTATGATTTTTTCTGTGTTATGATATGTTAATCAGTTTGGCAGGTTTAGGGAGTATCTGTTTCACAGGAAGGTTTTTTCTCACTTGGTAGTGCTTCAGGCGGGAGGGATGGAGCTGAATCCGATGTGATCTGGGCACTGGAGCTTAAGGGGTAATTCCCAAGGAATATGAACGTCTGATACCAAAGCCATGATACATGATACTATAATACATTAATGTACAAAGCTCAATGTAATTAGTCACAAAAGGAGCTTAAGGACCTTTCAAGTTCAACCCCATTTATCGGCAGTACCCTGTTTGCCCCTACATATATGACATCCCCCGAAAATCAGACCTATAAAATTTTGTTCAAGCTAGAAATCTAAGCCTTCCCCCTTAAAATAAGACCTAGCGGAGCCATTGCCGCGCTCACCCCACGCCATACATTAGTATCATATATCATTTAGATATCACAAGAGTTGTGGACATGGGAAGAATTCATGGGATAAATCTCTGACTGTTTGCACTGCAAATTGATACAAGCAGCTACCCGACAAGAAGTGCTGACAAGAAGGGGATCATTAAGGAATAACTCTTGCTAGACATAAGAGATTGGTGACAATGTTTCCATAGAATGGAGTCCCAGAATGTCAGCATGAAATAAGTTTTTGGATAGTTGTAAGGATGTCAGAGGAAGTTGATTTTTTTTTGTCCAACAAACATGTGAATTAATTTTCATGGAAATATAATAAATCCCCTATAAATAGACCTATCGCCTGTTTAGGAAGCAAAACTTTATATAGACACTGTCTTATTTTCGTGGAAACAGGGTAGGTATCTGCTTACTAACGTAAGCAGCTCCTATAGTGTCATTTGTCGGACCAGCTTTGCGGACAGCGGCGTTATTCAGAGGGGGGGGCGGGGTTGGAGCGTGACTAGGGGCCGGTGACTGCCGCCTAGCGCGCGGCAGTCAATGCCGGCCTATTGAGTGAGCGTGGCAGGCGCCGGGGTAGATGCCAATCGCCTCGGACCAACCCCCTCATGCAACATCGACATCTTTGCGAAGCTGTCCAATGATTACACTATACCCCCCGCAGTTTTAATAGCGTTACCACCGGAGGTTTCTATCACTCTAACACTGCGGTCGTTTGTTTCAATCACTAGGGCTGCTTACTTTAGTAATCAGCTCCTATGGCCGATACATGGGGTGACCGAGGTTCCTTAAATTTAGCTCCCATTTTGTGACGATTCTTGAGCTTTGTTACATTCATTATTTTAGTATCATGGTATCATGGCTTTTGGTATCAGACGTTCGTTCAATAGTGCATATGAACGTGCAAATCTGTCCGATTTAATTCATGAGGGTGTGGTTCGAGGCGCTGCCTCTACCCCTGCCCACACCCCCGGCCCTCACTCATAGGCCGTCATTGAACTGCCGCGCGCCAGGCGCCCCTGGGGGGGGTGGGTGTAGGAGTCACGCTCTCCAGCACCAGCCTGCCCCCTCATGATACGTCGGACAGCTTTGCGGCTGTCCGACAATTACACTATAACCCTGCTGCAGTGTTTGATACTTGGGTAAGCAGCTCCTAGTGCCGATAAATGGGGTGACCGGTCCTCTTTAAATAGTATAATATTATTTTCACAAATTTTTATGGTCTCTCTCTCTAAAATATGTGGAGTATAACCAAGAGGGCTGCCACTGGACTACAATTCCCAACTCTTTATTTTCTCATTAACTCCTCCTATCTCTTAGGCTCTGTCCGGTGATGATCTAACAGGTTTTCTTTCTTGCGTTTATCCCATAATATGAATGTGTAACTGCCATCACCACAACACTGGCCACACTGGATTTGCTGCAAAACCAACCGACTACGCCAAACACAGTGTGATCACATGACCCTGCCCAGGCAGCTGCAGGACTGTGATTTTGACATTTACCACGGTCCATCTTCGTCCTGTGTCTTCTCCCCGCAGAGGACATTAATGGACTGATAAGGGCCAGTAGCATTTTATTCTCCATTACATTGTATGTCCCACGGCAATTTTTCTGCTCAGGGAGAGCAAATTTTAAATAACCAACGAATTACATATAAGCTAATATTGGAGAGGACCCCATTTGTCCTGACCTTGCCTAATGTTTCCGGCAGTGTGCCTTGACACTTCTGCTTCTTGGTATGAGACACTGGCTGGTGCAGCTCTACAGGACTGCTCTCTCCTCTGGCTGCTTAATAGTTTTGCAACTAATTCCGCATAAAATGTGGACCACTGTCCCATCATGTCCCAGATCCACAACCAATCAAGGAATCACATATTTCTAATTCGACTTCGGCTCTTGTTATCAGGGTTTTCCATGCGGTCTTGAATTTCTTCCCTGGATATTTTGGGCAATACAATTTCCACGTGTTCAATCTTTTTTTATATTCTTGTTTCTGCAAATTTTGAGTTTGTTTGAGATCTCTGTTATTAACGGCCTTATCACCGAACACTATTTTCAGCTGATGACCAAGACAACTCGATTTTTTTGCAATCTGACATGTCTCACATAATTGGTTAAAACTTCGGAACGCTTTAACATAGGTCCCGGTGATTTTTGTAGCAGGGCCGATTCTCTAGCATATTTGCTGCCTGCGGGCGAATATTAAAATGCTGCCCCCCCCCCCCCCCCCCCGCGCCGAAAATGCTTAAAACTTACTACAATTAACATCCCCACCTCAGCGCCCTTACCCTGTGTGACTGACTACAGGCTGAGAGCCTTAGTGCTCTATACTTAGAGACATGACAATTTCTTTCCATCAGGAGGACTTTATTCCGGGTTCTTCCATCCTGACTATCACTGCGAATTCACGGGCAGATATCTTCAGCTCCGTGCAGCACATCTCCACCCGCGGCCCTAAAAATAACCACAGTCACTTACAGTATGGAAGTCTCCTCCTCCTGATAACAACACTGCACTCCTAATAATTATACCCCTGACTGCACAACTACCGCACTCTCCCCACATATAAAACTCCCTGCAATTATATATATTCTACTGGAAATTTAGTCAGGTACAGCACCAATCAATCAATACAGACCCCCCCCCCCCAAACTGTTTTACATGATGGCAAAGTAATATATATTTACATTAATCAGGGTAGCACTCTATATAAATTTACATGTAACATAATAACAGGGTGGGATATATTATTCATAAGATACAATAGATTACTTTGCATCATGTAAAACAAATGTTTGGGGGGGGGGGGTCTGTATTAATTGATTGGTGCTGTACATGCTATAATTCCAGTAGAATATATATAATGAAGGGATGTGTTATATGTGGGGAGAGTGCGGTCAGTTGTGCAGTCAGGGGTATATATTATTTAGGTGCGCAGTGTTGTTATCCAGGAGACTTTATACTGTAAGTGACTGTGGTATTTTTAGGGACGCCGGGTGGAGATGCTGCATGGAGCTGAAGATATCTGCCCGTGAATTCAGCTGTGATACGTCATGGATTGGAGAACCCGGAATAAAGTCCTCCTGATGGAAGAAATTGTCATCTATAAGGTACTAGAAGCCACTAATGCCTCTCAGATCCTGTAGTCAGTCACACAGTGTCAGGGAGCTGCCTGTGGGGATGTTAATTGTTAGTAAAGTTTTCAGCATTTTCGGAGCGGGGGGGGGGGGGCAGCATTTTAATATTCGCCTCAGGCAGCAAATATGCTAGAATCGGCCCTGGACCAAGCAGTCAGACATTCATTCTCTACCATGTGAATGAGGAATATATGTACTTTATGATAAAAAAAAGTGATTATCTTTAAGTGATTATGGTTTTGTGATGGTAAAAACAACATCCAAAACTGGATTGCTTAGTTTTGTGTTCTCATTTGTATAAAATAACTACTAAAAAAGAAATATTAGCGTCCATAAGAGCCTGCTTCATAAAGAACACTATAACATATATATTATAGATAAATAGAATTATCTACAAAATTTCATTCCATGTGAAGAACATTGGTCCAAACCAATGTTGATTTAATTATCCTGGAAATTGGTAAATAACCTGTCTAAAGACACTGATTTCTTTATTTAAAAAAATGTATGGAGTAATGGATATGGTGGAAATGGACAGTAATGAAAATGATCAAAACTCTATTAGAAACAATGGATATTTTTTATTGATCTGTTAGACTTCCATAATTATTATAAATTTACAAGAATAGTCTGAAGTGCACCAGATTTGATTTGCTGCCTGAAAATTGCCATATTCACTGGTCTATAGCCATGTCATATAAATACTGTTTTTATGGTTTCACCCGATGAAATACAAATAATGTAAAATCCAGGACAGAATCTGCAATAAAATTCTGGATAATTCCATAGGGTTCAGTAACCCCTTAAGGACGCAGGGCTTTTTGATTGATTGGTGCTGTACATGCTATAATTCCAGTAGAATATATATAATGCAGGGATGTTTTATATGTGGGGAGAGTGCGGTCAGTTGTGCAGTCAGGGGTATATATTATTTAGGAGTGCAGTGTTGTTATCCAGGAGACTTCATACTGTAAGTGACTGTGGTATTTTTAGGGACGCCGGGTGGAGATGTGCTGCACGGAGCTGAAGATATCTGCCCGTGAATTCAGCAGTGATACGTCATGGATTGGAGAACCCGGAATAAAGTCCTCCTGATGGAAGAAATTGTCATCTCTAAGGTACTAGATGCCACTAATGCCTCTCAGATCCTGTAGTCAGTCACACAGTGTCAGGGAGCTGCCTGTGGGGATGTTAATTGTTAGTAAAGTTTTCAGCATTTTCGGAGCGGGGGGGGGGGGGCAGCATTTTAATATTCGCCTCAGGCAGCAAATATGCTAGAATCGGCCCTGCTCAAAATCACCGGGATATGTTAAAGCGTTCCGAAGTTTTAACCAATTATAGTGAGACATGTCAGATTTGAAAAATCGAGTCTGGTCATTCAGCTGAAAACTAGTGTCGGTGATAAGGGGTTAATAACAGAGATCTCAACAAACTCAAATTTGCAGAAATCAAGAATATAAAAAAAGATTGAACACGTGGAAATTGTATTGCCCAAATATCCAGGGAAGAAATCAAGACCCTCTATGGAAACCCTGATACCAAAGAGCCTGAATGTCGAATTAGAAATATTTGGATTCCTTTGATGGTTGTGGATCTGGGACATGATGGGCACAGTGGTCCACATTTATCGGAATTAGTGCAAACTATAAGCAGCCAGAGGAGAGAGCAGCTCCTGTAGAGCTGCACCAGCCAGTGTCTTCATACCAAGAAGCAGAAGTGTCAAGGCACACTGCCTGACACATTAGGCAAGGTCAGGACAAATGGGTCCTTCCAATATTAGCTTATATGTAATTAGTTGTTATTTAAAATTTTGCTCCCTTAGCAGAAAAATGCCGTGGACATACAATGTAATGGAGAATTAAAATGCTACTGGCCCTTTAATCAGTCCATTAATTTCCTCTGCGTGGAGAAGACACAGGACAGAAGATGGCCGCTGGTCACATGTCCACATCACATGTCCTGCAGCTGCCTGGGCAGGTCATGTGATCACCACTGTGTTTGGCTGTAGTCGGTTGGTTGCAGCACATCCAGTGTGGCCAGTGTTGTGGTGATGGCAGTTACACATCATTATTATGGGATCAAAGCAAGAAAACCTGTTAGATCATCACCGGGAGCAGAGCATAAGAGATAGGAGGAGTTACTGAGAACTAAAGGATTTGGGACTTGTAGTTTCCAGTGGCAGCCATCTTGGTTATAACTCCACATACTTTAGAGAGACCATAAAAATTTGTGAAAAATAATATTATACTATTTAAAGAGGACCTGTCACCCCATTTATCGGCACTAGGAGCTGCTTACCAAAGTATCAAACACTGCAGCAGGGTATAGTGTAATTGTCGGACAGCTCGCAAAGCTGTCCGACGTATTCATGAGGGGGCAGGGCTGGAGCGTGACTAGGGGCGCCTGGCGCGCGGCAGTCAATGCCGGCCTATGGAGTGAGCGGGGTGGCCCGGGGTAGAGGCAGCGCCTCGAACCACCCCCTCATGAATACATCGGACAGCTTTGCAAGTTCATATGCAATATGAACGAACGTCTGATACCAAAAGCCATGATACCATGATACTATAAATAAATGAATGTAACAAGGCTCAATGTAATTAGTCACAAAATGGAGCTTAAAGAGGACCTGTCACCCCATTTATCGGCACTAGGAGCTGCTTACTAAAGTAAGCAGCTCCTAGTGCTTGAACAAACGCCGCAGTGTTAGAGTGATAGAAACCTCCGGTAACGCTATCTAACACTGCGGCGGGGTATAGTGTAATCATTGGACAGCTTGCAAAGCTGTCCGATGTATTCATGAGGGGGTGGTCCGAGGCGCTGCCTCTACCCCGGGCTGCCCCGCTCACTCCATAGGCCGGCATTGACTGCCGCGCGCTAGGCGGCAGTCACCGCCCCTAGTCACGCTCCAACCCCGCCCCCTCATGAATACGCGCTGTCCGCAAAGCTGTCCGACAATTACACTATAGGAGCTGCTTACTTTAGTAAGCAGCTCCTACCCTGTTTCCCCGAAAATAAGACAGTGTCTTATATTAATTTTTGCTCCTAAACAGGCGCTAGGTCTTATTTATAGGGGATTTCTTATATTTCCATGAAAAATAATTCACATTTATTGTTGGACAAAAAAAAAATCAACTTCTCTGACATCCTTATAACTCTCCAAACTTATTTCATGCTGATATTCTTGTGACTCCATTTCTATTGGAAACATTGTCCCCAATCTCTTATGTCTAGCAAGAGTACTTTCCTTAAATGATCCCCTTCTTGTCAGCACTTCTTGTCCGGGTAGCTGCTTGTATCACATTTGCAGTGCAACAGTCAGAGATTTTATCCCATGAATTCTTCCCCATGTCACAACCTCTTGTGATATCTAAATGATCTACTGATACTAATGTATGGCGTGGGGGGAGCAGCGGCAATGGCTTCCGCTAGGTCTTATTTTCAGGGGAGGCCTTAGATTTCTAAGCTTGAACAAAATTTTACTAGGTCTTATTTTCGGGGGATGTCCTATTTTAGGGGAAACAGGGTAGTGCCGATAAATGGGGTGAAAGGTCCTCTTTAAGCTCCATTTTGTGACTAATTACATTGAGCTTTGTTACATTAATTTATTTATAGTATCATGGTATCATGGCTTTTGGTATCAGACGTTCATATTCTTGGAATACCCCTTTAAGCTCCAGTGCCCAGATCCATCATCTGGATTCAGCTCCATCCCTCCCAGCCTGAAGCTACTACCAAGCTGAGAACAACCTTCCTGTGAAACAGATACCTCCCTCAACCTGCCAACTGATATAAATATTAATAAACAGTAAAAATCATAAACACATTAAGTAGGGGAGTTAAAAATATAAGTGAAAAAACTAAAAAGGGCCAAGTTGTTAAGGGGTTAAAGTTGAATAAATAACTGTAAGTTGAATTGTACAACGTTGCCTCCGTTTAATCCCTGCATCCAGACTGCTTACCACCACAGGCTTCCTCATCCTTTATCACCCAGGGATTCATCTACACACTTCGGGGGCTCCCCAGGGAGAAACAATTGCATCAGCCTTTCCCTCCATATTGTCAGGGTCCTGGGTTTGTGGACCCTCTGGACCACCGCGGGAGATGGTACTAGCCGACACCTGGGACTGGAGTCTGAGTGGCACCTGGTCTTCACCAGAGCCTGCCGCAAAGCGTGATGGTCTTGCTGCGTTAGGGTGCCACCAGGTTGTTCCACGGGTGCAACTAGCCCCCGGTGGCAGTCAATGTAGGAATGCAGGACACAATCCGAACCTGGAATGACAGCGGGAGAACAGCGCTCGAAGGAACCTTGGAACTCGCAGCAGGAACACGGAACAGGAGCACAGGAATAGACTGGCACACGGGAACAGGAACTGGAACACAGGAACACTGGTACACAAGAGGGCTATCACTAACAAGTATGGCTTGAAGATCCTGTGGGGAATGATGGGAGCCGCCGGATTATATAGCAGACCCGGAAGTTACCAGCGCCAATAACCTGTGTGCTGGCCCTTTAAATCTCTGAGTGCCTGCGTTCGCACGCCCAGGGAGCGGGGACGCACGAGGGGCCTAGGCTGGATGGGAGCATGAGCGTGAGGTTTCTTTGGAACTGGCTTACACTTAGATCTGACCATCGGGAAGCGACTTATACCTTCCTGCTAATGCACTAAGAAGAGAGATTGGAGACCCCTGATTTAACCCCACACGTGGGAGCAAATTCCCTGCCACTACATACTTGCCTTGTAATACTACAGAACCCAGCAGATGTTTTCACTCCTAAGATGCATTCGCGGAAGAATCACATTATCACATAGGGTAGAGCCAGAAAGAGATAAATCTGCAAGAGAGCATGTGATTTTACAGCTTGCCTGATATCAGACTCAGGTACTCAAGGTTTGTTTACATCACCATTGTACAGGCAGTCCCCGGGTTACATACAAGATAGGGTCTGGAGGTTTGTTCTTTGTTGAATTTGTATGTAAGTCAAAACTGTATATTTTATAATTGAAGTTCTAGACAATTTTTTTTCTTTTGTCCCAGTGACAATTGGGGTTTCAAAATTTTTGCTGAGTATCAATAAAGCTTCATACAGACCTTTCCAGCTGACATTGCAGTCTGGGACTATAGTAAAAGCATCCAAACTTCACCAGAGGTCACAGTTGGCAGAGGGGTCGTCTGTAACTATGGATTAGTAAGTTGGTGTCGGGACCGCCTGTATTACCAAGATCCACACATTTGAGTTGAGACAGATTACTTAAACAGATTTGCCAAAAATCACTGCGGGGGATTCGCATTGTGGAAGTATTTATATGTAACTAGGATTGGTTTAAACAATAACACACTGGACTATTGTTCACATGTCTTTTGTATTTTATTTTTATATATAGCTTTTGTTAATTGATTTTACTAGTATTAGTATATGTGTCAATAAATTTGAAATCACAATTTGCATTCGTATCCTTAGCAGGTTTAGACTCTATATACAGAGTCAAATCTAGACCTCTTCTTGGATTTTTTAAACTCTTTTGATCAAAATTTACAATTCACTATGGTTAAATCTAAATCTAACTTACAGTTCCTCGATGTAAATGTACAACTCAGAAATGGTTGTTTATCCACCAAAATCCATGTTAAACTCACAGATAGGAATAATTTACTCCGTTACGAAAGTGGGCACCCGAGGTCAATGATTAAGAATTTACCTCATAGTCAATTTTTGCGTATAACTAGAATTACGAGTGACGTACCAGATAAAGAAATAGACTTCAATATGATGTCCAAAAAATTTCTGGATCGAGGCTATCCACCAGGGGTGATTGAACAAAATAAATTTAGCGCGTTATCTATCACCAGACAAGAAGCCCTCTCTAGACCCCCTCCTAAAAAAAGTATGAATAGGATTCCATTTATTTCTACATATAATAACAAGAGTAACGAAATTGCCGACATCGTACGCAGACACTGGTGCATTTTGTCACATACCTTTTCAGACATCCCTGAATTTCAATGTCCACCCTTGTTTTCATATAGACGTGGCAGTAACCTAAAAGATAAAATTGTGAGGGCCGATGTAGGCTCTAAACAACGCACTATACAGCGAGGCATATTTGGATCTGCAAGAAAGGGATGTTTCCCCTGCCTGTCATGCGTAAATTGCTCGTATATGATTAAGGGCAATTCATTCGAACATAGGGGTAATACTTATGACATTAGACACTTTTTAACCTGCAA
>CM033642.1:208681210-208703571 GCA_019512145.1 Engystomops pustulosus
GGTCACAAGAGCTTACAATCTATGAGAAGGAGGAGGGGACACAGGAGATGACAGCGCTTGTACAATGGTCACAAGAGCTTACAATCTATTAGGAGGGGACACAGGAGATGACAGTGCTTGTACAATGGTCAGAAGAGCTTACAATCTATGAGAAGAAGGGGACACAGGAGATGACAGCCCTTGTACAATGGTCACAAGAGCTTACAATCTATGAGAAGGAGGAGGGTTTTGATGTCATAATGGTAATTGTGATGTCATAATGAGCCTTTTTGACATTGTGTCCTTGGTGATGTAATGTGTGAGCGCGTCTGGCTTCTCTGCAGTAGTGATGTGCAGCTCCGCCTGCTAGTGTGTAAGAACAGAGCGGACAGCGGGAGCTCAGACACAGAGCAGTCACGTGCCCTGCACATGCCCCACTACACTGCAGACGTATCTGCTCCTCCCCCGCGAAGAGGAACTCAGGCCCACGCCCCCCTCAGCACGGAGCAGTCACTGTCTTCTCCCAGCTGCTCTGTGTTTGTGATATTTGCATATAGGGACAGAGGGGTATCAAATTACCTGAGGGCAAGGCACAAGCAGGAGGACAGGACATGTGACCTTTACTGGGGTCTCTGCTCCTCCCCTCCGACCCGTCCTCTAGTTCTAATAGTCAGTTGCACATTGCGCACTAGCAGACTTAGCGCAGTGAGAGAAAGGAGAGTGGTTTTGATTCCAAAGGTGTATGTTGTCATCTGTTGGGGGGGGCCTGTGCTGCTGTGGGCTGCTGTGGCTGGCTCTCACAGGTTTTGTGTGACTGACCTATTCCAGGAGTTCAATTAATAATAGTGGTTACCGAGCCTGACATAAAATGTATTCATAAAGTACAAATAGTTATGATTGAGGTCTATGCATGGCTGGACTGCATGGGACACAGGAGGGACAGTGCTTGTACAATGGTCCCCAGAGTTACAATCTATGAGGAGGGGACACAGGAGGGGACAGTGCTTGTACAATGGCCACAAGAGCTTACAATCTATGAGGAGGGAGGGGGGCACAGGAGGTGACAGTGCTTGTACAATGGCCACAAGAGCTTACAATCTATGAGGAGGGGACAACAGGAGGGACATTCTTGTATAATGGCCACAAGAGACTTACAATCGATGAGGAGGAGGGGGGCACAGGAGGTGACAGTGCTTGTACATGGCCACAAGAGCTTACATCTATGAGGAGGGAGGGGGCACAGGAGGGACAGTCCTTGTACAATGGTTACAAGAGCTTACAATCTATGAGGAGGGAGGGGGGCACAGGAGGTGACAGTGCTTGTATAATGGCCACAAGAGCTACAATCTATGGAGGCGCGGGGACACAGAGGGGACAGTCCTTGTACAATGGTCACAGGAGCTTACATCTATGAGGAGGGAGGGGGGCACAGGAGTGACAGTGTTGTATAATGGCCACAAAGCCTTACAAATCATGAGGAGGAGGGGGGCACAGGAGGTGACAGTGCTTGTACAATGGCCCAAGAGCTTACAATCTATGAGGAGGGAGGGGGCACAGGAGGGACAGTCCTTGTACAATGGTTACAAGAGCTTACAATCTTGAGGAGGGGAGGGGGGCACACGGAGGGGACAGTCCTTTTACAATGGTACAAGAGCTTACATTCTATGAGGGGGGGCAACAGGAGGGACAGTGCTTGTACAATGGTTACAAGAGCTTACAATCTATTAGGAGGAGAGGACACAGCGGGTGACAGTGCTTGTAATGGCCACAAGAGCTTACAATCTATGAGGAGGAGGGGACAAAGGAGGTGACAGTGCTTGTATAATGGCCACAAGAGCTTACAATCTATGAGGAGGAGGGGACAAAGGAGGTGACAGTGCTTGTACAATGGCCACAAGAGCTTACAATCTATGAGGAGGGGGACACAGGAGGGGACAGTGCTTGTACAATGGTTACAAGAGCTTACAATCTATCAGAGAGGGGGACACAGGAGGTGACAGTGCTTGTATAAGGCCACAGAGCTTACAATCTATGAGGAGGAGGGACAAAGGAGGTGACGTGCTTGTATTAAGGCGACACGAGCTTTACAATCTATGAGGAGAGAGGACACGGAGGTGACAGTGCTTGTATAATGCCACAAGAGCTTACAACTATGAGGAGGAGGGACAAAGGAGGTGACAGTGCTTGTATTAAGGCCACAAGACTTACAATCTATGAGGAGGGAGGACACAGGAGGTGACAGTGCTTGTATAATGGCCACAAGAGCTTACAATCTATAGGAGTAGGGGACAGGAGATGACTTGCTTGTACAATGGCCACAAGAGCTTACAATCTATGAGGAGGAGGGAACAAAGGAGGTGACAGTGCTTGTACAATGGCCCCAAGAGATTACAATCTACGAGAGGGGGGGCACAGGAGATGACAGCACTTGTACAATGGTCACAAGAGCTTACAATCTATGAGAAGAGGAGGGGACACCAGGAGATGACAGCGCTTTACAATGGTCACAAGAGCTTACAATCTATTAGGAGGGGAGCACGAGATGACAGTGCTTGTACAATGGTCAGAAGAGCTTACAATCTATGAGAAGAAGGGGACACAGGAGATGACAGCCCTTGTACAATGGTCACAAGAGCTTACAATCTATGAGAAGGAGGAGGGGACACAGGAGCTGACAGTGCTTGTACAATGATCCAGGCATTTCAAGTAAGGTATAAAATAAATACCCCAAAGACCCCAAGGCTGTGTTCACATTGTATTGAAACTCATTCTATTGAACAAAATCCTCCCCGAACCAAAACACTTGTACTGAGTAAGTAGCAACTTTATCGCGGCCAAATACATCTTGCTAGTTATTGAACGCAAGTGCATTGTTCAGAAGGCTTATGTTCAGAAGCCACAGCCTGCTCAGTGTGGGGAGGTAGGGGGTTTGCGGCTGGCTATTAACAATGTATACGACTAGGAGTTATATATTTGTATTACTGAAAATTCCATACTCTTCCTCGGGTAAAAATACTCCTCAAAAATGGTGAGAGGAGTATTATTACCCTTCTGGAAAAATGTTAGTGCGACCTCTGCCTGCCAGCCCCCTGTAGTATATAGCCTGCCAGCCCCCTGTAGTATATAGCCTGCCAACCCTCAACAGTATATAGCCTGCCAACCCTCAACAGTATATAGCCTGCCAACCCCAACCAGTATATAGCCTGCCAGTCCCCTGTAGTATATAGCCTGCCAGCCTTGCCCCCCCCAGTATATAGCCATTAGCCCCTGCCCCCCAGTTTATAGCCTGCAGCCACTGCCCCCAATATAAAAACAAAAAGTGTAATCACCTTCCGACACCCCCTCCCCCCCCGGAGTATTGATGTATAGAAGAGGACCTGCCGGGGGCGTCCGAAGGTGAGTACACTTTTTGTTTTGTTTCTTGACTTGAGTATTAACAGAATTAGGGTTTTTCACCACATTTTTTAGCTGAAAAACTCAGCTTGTTCTTGAATATATACGGTAATAAACAATAAACAGGTGCTTTTGGTTTTAGGGGCGCTCATTTGGTGTGATCGTTTTCCTTTAAAGGAAATCTATCATTTCATATCATGCATTATGAACCAAACACACCTTGAGCATGCTGTAGCTAGACTGATGCAGAAGCATATCTCTTTTAATCCCAGTGCTGAGTGGTTTTTCTGAAAAAATATTCTAACATTCAGGACCTTGGGAAAGCTGGATTGCTTCAGCCTGCCATTGATAAATGGAGCTTTCTGAACAGTCCAGACAGGAATAATCAACCTGAGCTGGATCACTCATACACAGCAGCCGGGGGATGGTGCAGCGATTCATTACTTCTGTCTGTCAGGCACAACACAGTGATCACATCATTCTATCAAGCAGTGCATACTTAAAGTTGGAGCAGCTCACAAGGATTCCATCCCAGCCTTTATCAAGTCAATTAATACATTAATCATTCTAAAATCATCTTTTCTTTATTATGTAAATGAGGCTGGGCGTAGGGAGAGAAAAAGTGATGTTCCTCCTTCCCCTGCTCATGTCTATGTGTACTGTATTGTAAAGCATTGCTAGTGTCTGTGCTTTATCTGCTGACATGTTCCTATACACATGTGTGAGACTCAGATATCAACTGCACAAGTACCTGACATTTCCTGCAATACACATGTGTGAGACACAGACATCAGCTACACAAGTACCTGACATGTTCTGCTATACACATGTGAGAGACACAGGCATCAGCTACACAAGTACCTGACATGTTCTGCTATACACATGTGAGAGACACAGACATCAGCTACACAAGTACCTGGGAAATGTCTTCTGCAAATGTTATTACATGATGAGCGACACGACCATCAGCTACACAAGTACCTGACATGTTCTACTATACACATGTGAGACAAAGACATCAGCTACACAAGTACCTGACAGGTTCTGCAATACACATGTGAAAGACACAGACATCAGCTACACAAGTACCTGACATGTTCTGCAATACACATGTGAAAGACACAGACATCAGCTACACAAGTACCTGACATGTTCTGCAATACACATGTGAGAGACACAGACATCAGCTACACAAGTACCTGACTTGTTCTCCTGTACATATATGGGAGACAGAGACATCAGTTACACAAGTACCTGACTTTTTCTGCTATACACATGTGTGAGACACAGACATCAGCTACACTGGTAGCTGACATGTTCATCTATACACATGAGAGACACCGACATCAGATACACAAGTGCCTGACATGTTCTGCTATACACATGGCTGCATTCTGGAGCAGTTGAATCTCTCATACACACCGAGGCTGCAGAGGTTGTGGCCGCCAACACCAGGAAGTACATATAGGCAGCACCAGGAAGTATAGAGGAGCCAGCATATCATTATACAGGCTGTCAGTCAAGCACTGGGGGTGTGGTTGTGCCTCCTACTCATGAATAAGCCGGACAGCTTGAATATGATAATGTTGCATTGGATATTTCACAGGTCATTTGCATACAGCTTTAGGACCTCATTGCTTAAGTTTACAGGCTTGTACAGGGACAATGAAGGGATGGGGGCAATGCTTTCTAATGGCAGTTTATGAAAATATATTTATCTTTGGGGGTTAATTTGACGGGTTCCCTTTAACGTAGGAGGAGAAGCACCGAGCCAGGCACAGAAGTGACAGAGCCTCATTATCATAATTTTATGAATGTTTTTTCAGCAAAACCACTCAGCCTAGGAATTACACAAAATATGTGCCTGCGTCAGTGTAGCTACAGCATTCTCAAGATATTTGCTGTAAAGGAGAACATAGGGGGGCACTGCACTTAGACAAACATTTGCAGGTTTCTGGCAAAAGACTGCGCTTTGCACAAAGAGAAAAAGAATGTGTTGCAGGGGTCTCTGTCCGTATGAATGCTGGGGTGGTGCTCTAGCTTGGGTAAAGCAATAATAGCATCAAAACAAATGTTCGTAAGAATAGAAAAAGCTGGCACTCACCCAGTTAAAACTTCAAGGCTTTATTTCTTCAAAATAAAAGAGACTGCCCCAGGATTAAGCGCTGTTACAGCGCGAAACGGACCGTCGCCTTTTTTGTGGGCTCCTGCTGTACATACTTCTTCCCTCCCGCAACGATGTCTCTTTTATTTTGAAGAAATAAAGCCTTGAAGTTTTAACTGGGTGAGTGCCAGCTTTTTCTATTCTTACGAACATTCTCAAGATATGTTTGGCTTATAATGCATCAAATCAAATGGTAGGTTTCCTTTAGCTTGTATTGTGTTCAATTTCATTTGCACTAGATTCTATCCAGGAACCCAGCTATCACCTAGCCTGCACAATAGCTGAACAATCACTTTCATCTGAATTGTTTTTTGTTTCCCATAGCATCTCTTCATCTATTTGCACAAAGTAAATATAGAACCTATCGTAATATGCTATTTGGGGCTGTCTCCTATTGCGCTTTCTATGATCCCAAGTTGAAATATAATCAGCCAGCAATCATTACTGACCTCTAGTGGTCATAGTGTGCTGAGAGGGAAACAATCTGCAAACTGCCAGGGTTATGATACTTTCTTGCCTGACTGTCCATTACATCAGCAATAATCAGCATGTAACTGGTCTCTGTGCAGAGGTACACAACCTCTACTAGCCCATAGGCATGTACAGCGCTCTTATTTAATTTTATGAGCCAGTGTAAGTGAGGTATTCTGCTTGCCAACTGTATTGTGTGATCCGTAACAAGGAGATAGAATACTGCAATGCTATTGGCCATAATGAATTTTACCAGGACATCTTTAAGACATTCTCCCAAACGGTTAATAAATCGTGCACTGTTTTCTCATCGGCCTTGTTCACAGATATGCTTATTTTATCCCAGCTACAAAATGTACAGAGAATGGCTCCAACAGCTTCTTGCTAACCAAAACAAGATAAGGGGAAGAACAGGCCGAAGAACAATCATCTATAAGTGTCAAGGAGAAGCTGGCAAACATGCAGGCAGGTTACATAAAATAGCTGAATCAAGATCCTTAGGGAGATGGGGTATTGGTTAATACGGTAGAGGAGGGCGACTTTTTCATACAGCCTTGTCAAACATTAAATGCGAGTAACATTTGGATAATCCCAGAGATATGTAATATCTTGCCTTCAAGACATTGAGTATGTATGACATGTCTTTAATGTTGTATTATCGGCCTGCGAGCCTGGATTTTGTTGTATTGTTATGTGTTGAAAAATCCAAATAAAAATATATATATATAAAAAAAAAATAGCTGAATCATGACATGAATGGAGATTTAAGAATGTAGATTCTGAATGAACGACATAACCCCCCCCCAGGCTAAAACTAAAATGGCCGATTGGTCCAATATGGCCACTGTAGTGGAATATATCACTAACACCTCACTAATCTAAACACCAAGGTCACCAGGTGTCATAAAATTTCTTGAGAGTATTACTTTTTTGATACACAAACTTATCCAAGCCTAGCGATAAGTTAGGGAGCGCAATCTTTTGCTATGGAAATCAATCAGCGTTTTGGCTACATATAGTAGTCTCAGCTTATGACTCTTGGTTACAATGAGATCAGACACATATCCCAGAATACACACAAGTGAAGTGTGCGGTACAAAAGTAGAGTATATCTTATCTATTAAATCATGGCCAATACCTGTGGAGCGTGGGAAAATTCGCCATTAGATATATTAAAGGAAGTCTACCATCAAGATTCACAGGCTGTTACAATGAGCAGAACATGTCACACCCTCCCCCCTGCTCTCTCCAACTTCGCACTGCCTGTGTAATCTAGCAACAGAAGGTAGTGCAATGGGAGCTGAGGCATAACTTGGAGAGGCTGGGTAGACTTCTACATTGGGCCCTCCTTCCCCTTAAAAAAGAAAAACATCCATATTCGTACACACACACAAGTTTATACAATGACGCACAATTATACACTTTTACACATATACATACATGTATACAGTCATACCTTTATGTACGTATACACTTTCTCGTTCATATTCATACTCTTAGGGCTCATTCACACGCAGTATGCCCGCCGTGTGCTGGAGAGGAGGAGGTGGCCCCTCCTCCCTACATAGAAAACAGCGGCGCACGGCCGCACACTCTCCGAAAGATAGAGCATGCGGCCCAGATCCCCGCCATGCCGCTATTGCCATCTATGAGGTCGTACATGTGGCCGCATATACGTCCCTGGAGACGGCCATGTGAATTTACCCTTACATATAGTATATACACATCAAATAAACAAATACAGTATATAGACAGCGGATACACACATAACATATACAAACATATACATTTAAACACACACACACACACACGAATATACTCATTGTAAGACAGTCTTCTGAACATAGGCCACAGATCTGCACTTGTTGTCTGCAGATCAGTAGCTACAGACAAGGGGGAAGTCAAAAGTAGCAAGTAAAGCTGCTAGTCCTGTCTTTCTGCTGTTCCCTCCCTAACATTTCTTATGCAAGCATGCGCAGAAAACGCGTGTGAAAAACGCAAGTGTGAAAGGGGCCTAAGTGTCCCTGGTTTATCATGATGGTAGATGCATTGGCTACATGACACCTGGGGCAGAGATCCTCAGTCTGGCAGTGGTAAAATACACCCTATCCACCAGCTATAGACCTGATTTGCTAAGCCTGGAGCAGTTCTTGTTTTTCTAGCCAGGCTCACTATAAATTAGAATTAGTCTAACACAGAATTTTGTTCCTTTTGTCAGACTTTTGCCCAAATTTTATTGCCCCATAATAGATATATGTGTATAATTCACAATGAGATATAAATCATTACAGTACATATCGAAATCCAGGCAGTTCTACCCATGTGAACTGCGGCTAATGAGGCTCTTGCCTGTCATCACTCAGCACAGCTTGCCCGGCGGACACGACATAGTCACTCACAGCCTGATGTGACGACTGTAAGACAAACCTCGGGCCCCGCCCATCAACGCACGCCGCGCTTGCGCTCTGTGTGTGTCTGTGGGAGCCAGTCCCTTCCGGTGTAGCCCCTTCCCCCGTAGCGGCTGCTACATTCCCTTCCGGTGCGTGAAGGAGGCGGCCGCCTGTAGGGCCCGGGGTTCTCACACATTTGTTGTATTTCGTGTTCCGCGGGCTTCAGTGTGCGGGGCTGCCGGCCCCGAGGTCCCATGTCTTTGCTCCGCACACTCGGCTTGTGTGAACGGTAGCTTGTCAAGCGCAGGCAGGATGCCTCCTGTACAGCTGGAGAGCAGTCAGCTGGTGGTGGCTGGGGGTCCCACTGCCGTTCCTCAGCCACCTCCCCCGGGCACTGTGGTGGCCGCTAGCTCCAGCAGCCATGGCTATCGCCTCAGTACCCTCATCGACTTCCTGCTGCAGAGGACTTACCAGGAGATCAATGTGCTGGCCGACCTGTAAGTGCTCTCAGGGCAGGGGGGTAGTGCTAGCACTGGATGAGCCCCTGCAGGGTATTCATATGGAGATGCTCGGCAGTCTCCAGTACAACTTGATTTACATATGATCACTCCTGTAATGTCTGATGAGTAGGAAGCCATTACGAATCAATTACTTGCATCTGTGCTGATACTTGTCATTGTCACTTTTTGGGATGTGATCTGGCTACCATTAGTTACCTTCAGTTTAGTCATGTTGGTATCCATGGTAGACGTGGTCATGTGTGGCCTGATGATAGGTCGAGCTTCATTTACTGCAGTGCAGACTCTCTTTACATACATGCCCTGTGCTGTCATATTCTTCCTGCTAGAATACTTTTTCACTGAATGAATGACACTGTCACTCAATTGATCTTGGACGCATTTCGCATGTGTTTGGGTCTCTGTTATTCTCTTGCCACTATAATGAAAATAACGAAAGTCTAATGATTCTGTAACAATATTCTTTGATTTAATTGGAGTCCATTAGTTTGTGCCTCTTCTTTTCTTCATTAAAGTAATGGAATCTATTAAAGGTCCATGAAATCAATGGACGGTAGATTCAGTTATCATCACCCTGGTGACGGCCTAATAAAACGGAGGTCTGAACGCAAGTGGGAACTGGGCCTAACATAGCACTGATATACCTGTTAAAATTGCCATTGCAACATCTTTAATTGCGGGCCATCCACTCTTTTTGTTTTCGTTAATGCAGATGATTTCTTTTGGAATATTGTTTTGAGTGGTAAGGGGGGAATTGGCCTGTTCCTTATCATACGCACCTAAGTTCCCTTAGATTGCCTTCTGTACAACATGTAGACTGGGTCGTACACAGAGATCAGGGTATCCTCACCTTGTGACGCCAGAATTGATGTTAGTGAAAGGTGTTGCGGAACATCAAAATGATGTGTGGCTGATTGACATTTGGCCTGTCCAACAGCGCTGTCTAGCTAGTCCCTCCATTCAGCATTGTAGCTCCTATGGGGCTCCCATTTTATGTTATGGAGCTGGCAGTGGGTCCTCTCTCAGCTGCTGTTTGGTTGCAGAAGTCACGTTTTGCTGTTTTTAATGTACTGAATTTGTCTATTTTTACATGGATGGATTTGGAGCTGACTTGTGTATATTCTCATGATAAGAAACTGCTGTCAAGTAATTATGATAAGGCATATGCCTTTTTCAACCCTTTCATTACGGTCTATGATAAGGTGCCTACATTTTGTGATTCTTTTGATGTTTGTAGCTGCCTCGTACAGTAGGAGTGGACATTAAAGATGGATAGGGACTGCAGTTATTGATCACCTAACCTTACAATGGGTGATCTATATAAGATCAGTGTGGCATCAGCTGCTTCCAAAATACCCCTTTAACTAGCATTATTAGGTCCAGTACACACCTGTTTGGACTTCCGCTATCAACTTAATCAAAAAAAATTATAATAACAGAAGACTAATGGACCATTAGTTTATGATGTTTATTGATGTCATTGGACTTTTAATGGTGTCTGTTTGCAAGACGTTGAAAATAGCGGAAGCCATAGAAAAAATTATTGACTTCCGTTTTAACGGATCCAATAGTCTTTGTTATAATCATTTTCTGACGGAAGTTAAAGTAACTGTAATTTCAACATTTTTCTATCATTCTTCATTGAGAAATTTTCATTAATTTGTTAAGAAATAGCTTGCAAAGTGCCCCTTAGTGTTCCTTTTCTCTTGCCATGGTTCATCTGTCTATCATGCTAAATAGCATCATGCTAAACAGCACTGTCACAAGCGTTTGCTGACCTTTGCTGTTCTCTCCCTGCCTTTAGGATGGTATGAGCCTTATTTTCAGAGATCAGGCTGAAAGTGAAAAGGTTAATCCTCCCTTCTCAGAGCTGTTTAAACACACACACAGGGAAATTAGATCTGCGCTCATGCAGCCTCCGTCAACACGCACAGTACCGACTGGAATACGGATCTCTATGAGAGGGAGCTTTGGAGCCTGATTTTTTTATTTATTTTTTTTTAAAGCAGAATTTAAGAATAAAATTCCCCCAGGCAATATTAAAAATGATCTCAAATGACAGTTAAGCTTAATAATAGAAGACCAGATGTATGTGTGAACTAGGCCTTATGTGTGTTGTCTTTGTATGCAGAGTTCAAAAACGAATGCTTAATATGGTTAATTTAATCACTCATCATTGTTTTCCCTTTCGTATCCTTATCCTATTAAACGTATCAATACATTTTTGCTATGGTTGATCAAAAACAAGTTGCTTCCTTTGTGTTCTTATCTTATTTACCTCTTCTCATTTGTCACTGTTATATGCAGATATCTGATAACACAGCTATGTAATAGACACTGTACAAGTGCTGTGGCTCTCTGGAATCCACATAAAGAAACATTGATGGTCTACGCTAGAGAGTTTTTTAGGTCCCACATTGTTTTTCATGGGGGTCAGTCACTTTTCATTGTGGTCTGTCAATTTTCTGCAAAACTTGCTATATTTTCTCATATTTATTGGGAAAAGTAGCACATCTCAAATGGCGGAGATGTGACAAGAGCCTTCTGTTATTCAATTCCAGGATATAAACAGAATTGTTTCTATTCCCACATCCGTAATACTTCAAAATAAGGGTTGTAGAAGATAGAAAAACTTTTGTTATACGGATTGTAGTGACATTACTCTATTTACTCACCATTGTTACTTTCATAGATAATGTTTGTATGGAGAATCTGGATTTTCAGTGTTACATCTTCTATCCAGGATTTTATCTGAAGACGCTAAAATGTATCCCCATTATGGACGTCTTAAAGTGGCCTAAAATTTGATGTATAGTAATATTTTTTCTGCTATGTTATTATTGCACATTTAGAAATATTTAGTGGTGATGAACCCGGTGATACTCTACTATATTATGGGATATAATGTACAGAATATTTTACTCAATAGTTATCTGATGTACTCATGATTGACTAAATTGTCTTTTTAAAATCATTTTTACCTTTTCTTTTCAGACTTCCCAGGAAGACTGACATGGAACGGTAAGATTTCTTAATTTAATATTGGAGAGTCAGCAAAACTGTTTTTGCAATGTTATTTTTTTTTTTTTGTGAAGTCTGTTCTTGTATTAGAAGTTTTAGCTAAGGTTCTTTTACTAAAAAAGTTTCATTTATTTTATCAGTCCTGCATATGTAAGAGGAGGAAATCTAAATTCAATAGTAATGACACCGATTTAGAAATATGCATTCAATAAAACCTTCCACCACCCTTCCCATCCTCTTTGCATCATTAATCAGGCATTGTTCCCCTAATTCTGGAGTATTTGGAAATATTTTCTCTAGTCGCCACCATTCCCAAGCAATCGGTGTAATTATTTTTGGCTTTCCACTGTCAGATGGGCGGAGCCAGGCCGTTTGCTTATGCCCATGACCACCCATTTGAGTAGAGAGCCTAATTAGTGTTATTTCAGAAAACAATTTAACTAGTCATATTGGTGGGCAGGAGCAAAAAGGCTTATCTCTACCAATTTCACAGAGATAAAAATACATCAAATAAATTAAAATATTTACATTAATTGATAACAAATGGTGGGTATAGAGAAACATTTCTAGAATCAATGGATGTGTAATATGTTGATGCAATGTGTGAGCATCGTTTTAAAGGGGTTTTTCTGAAAATGAGTCTTCAATATAAGATCATTGGGGTTCCAACACCTAGCACTCATAAGGAATTTGTGGCAGAACTACGAGTATGGAGCAGCTCTATACAGGGGGTCCCCTTCTTAAGGACACCCGACTTAGAGACGACCACTAGTTAAAGACGGACCCCTCTGCCCCTTATGGCCTCCGGTGAAGCTCTCTGAATGGTTTACTATAGCCCCAGACTGCAATAATCAGCTGTAAGGTGTCTGTAATGAAGCTTTATTGATAATCCTTTGTCCCATTACAGAAAAAAAAATGTTTAAACTCCCAATTGTCACTGGGGCAAAAATAAAATTGCCTAGAACTACAATTATAAAATATACAGTTTCGACTTGCATACAAATTCAATTTAAGAACAAAACTATGGACCCTATATTGTACGTAACCTGGGGACTACCTGTATTCTGTACATTTTCAACTTCTGAGACATTTGAGAATTGCTGATTGGTAGGGGCGACCCCCATTGATTTTAAGGTGTTGTCAGGGAATAAAAATATTTTTATATTTGGCAGGGGAGAGAGCTGAAAAAAATACTACAACTCTTATAAGTCAACTCTCTCCACGTGAGTGCCAGAGGAGGTGATTTATGAGGTTTATTACCTCGTATATCAATGACCTTTCTTAAGAGGACTTGTAGTAAGAAACCTGAAAACTTGGGGAAAAAAAAGGTTTTAATGCTTGTGCTTCTGTTTGTTTAGATGAAAAATCCTTCAATATAATGCATACCATAACATACGCTGTTTTGTGTCCTAGGAAAATTGAAATTGTGCAGTTTGCTAGCCGTACACGTCAGCTCTTCGTTAGATTGCTAGCTCTAGTGAAATGGGCAAACAACGCTGGCAAAGTTGAGAAGTGTGCAGTAAGTGTTACCTATATCTACACATCTAACCCTCCAGCTCCTGGATATTAGCACTTTTGTAACTAGTTTTATTGATGCAATGGGGCAGATTTATTATGCTTTCCGTACCAGGTTTTTGGCAGAGAAAGGCACCTAACAAGCCCCATCCCCTCCAAGTTTTCTAACAGGGCATGAGTGGGGCAAGTGGCTTTGCCCCAACGTATTTACGATAATCTCACATAGACATATATAATGCGAGGAGTTCCTCCTTCCCTGCAAAAGGATAGCATTGACTTATTATCATGATTACTGTGTAAGTGCTGCTGTATGATTCAGCAGTCAGACTAGCCTACAGGTAGCAGGAGAATTAATGGGTCTACATGGTGAGTGTAATGTAGTTGCCTGCATCTTCATGGATTAACATTAGAGATGACCGGGCCTGATGTTAGGGTTCGGAGTAGCAAATAGCCATGACCATGAAAGGCCAGGGGTTTCCCCCTAGTCAATCATAGAGATGGCTAGTTGCCAGGAGCATAATTTCTAACAGATTTGCTTGGTGTTAATAATTTCAGGTTTAATTTTAAAGGGGTTGTCCGAGAGCTTAAATAAATAATTATATGTGGCTGGGAGGGGTTGAATAAAAAAAAAATGTTTGTTTACAGGGGCACTGGAGCTGTGCTGAGTTCGGCTTTCAACCATCCAAGGTGGCCGGCCATGCCCACCCGTGACTGGTTCTTGGTGCTTATTAGAGAATGTATATTGAGCAATTCCAGTGCAAACAAGTGTGCTTTTTTATCATTATGGAAGACAAATGACACACCTTACCTGCACTGCTGACTGCTATGGGTCTGTTTCTTAAAATGTTCCTCCTTTTTTCCTGCAGATGATTTCAAGCTTTCTCGACCAGCAAACCATCTTGTTTGTTGACACCGCTGACAGATTGGCATCATTAGCCAGAGATGCCCTGGTTCATGCTCGTCTACCTAGTTTTGCAATTCCTTACGCAATTGATGTTCTTACAACAGGGTCCTATCCACGACTGCCAACTTGTATCAGGGTATGTTTATAGACAAATGACCACAATGGCAGCTTGTCATATGTTGCTGCCACTCTTTGTTTTGCAGGGCTTTCAACTAATCATGTTTATTGGATATAATTTACTGTACTAAAAAACAAATCACTTTTTTTTTTCCTCGAACACATTATGTGATATACTTAAAATCTGCCTCATGGCTATAGAAACAAAAGGTCTGGAGCCGACTTATTCTAGACAAGCTTATTGCAAATCTAGGGGAGTAAATAAGCTGTGACATCATTATTGTTAGATGATATGATGTTGGGTCTTCAATACAGA
This sequence comes from Engystomops pustulosus, assembly GCA_019512145.1. NCBI lineage: Eukaryota > Metazoa > Chordata > Amphibia > Anura > Leptodactylidae > Engystomops > Engystomops pustulosus. Next base: position 208,695,999 of record CM033642.1, read on the forward strand.
GTTCAATACTTTTATTGTGATCAAAATGCAATGACTGGTGCAAATAAATCCCCTAAAAAGATGACAAGTGACTGTCAATTATTATTAGGCCATCTGTCAAGAGTGAGATTGTAGGATATTATATGGCTAATTACATATAGATGGTGCCATTAAAAATTTGTTAAAACAGTCTAATCATAAAGAATATTTTTTGTTGTTCACTTTTAGGATAAGATAATCCCTCCTGATCCAATTACAAAAAGTGAAAAACAATCAACACTTCACCAACTCAATCAAATCCTGAGGCATCGACTGGTCACTACAGACCTCCCTCCGCAGTTGGCAAATCTCACAGTTGGTATGGTTGACTGCTTTTCTTCTGTGTTTTCTGCTGGCAATGTAGTATCACCTGAATGTCTAAAAGTTTTTATAGCATGAGTTTATTTGACCTGTATACTCTTGGTTACTGTAAACTTTTTTTCACCAATTTTATAGCCAATGGAAGGGTGAGGTTTCGTGTAGAGGGGGAGTTTGAAGCTACTCTTACGGTAATGGGTGATGATCCGGATGTTCCATGGAGACTTCTGAAACTGGAAATACTGGTTGAAGATAAAGAAACCGGAGGTTAGGTTATGGATTAAAGTAATGCACTTATAGTAAAGTAATACACAAATTTGTAAGCAAATGTTGGACGATTGGTTATCTATATTTTGTTGTATTGTTCTGTTCTGGTAGAAATTGTAACAAAGCACAATTTATTATCCAACCACATTAATGACAGAGCTACAAAGTGATATTTACTTTATAGGTGAATGCACTTGGTCAATATTCTGCATACATTTGAAGTGGAATACAGTACCAAACATGTCAATGAGATTTTGCAAATCTCATCTACATGAAGCAGATTTCTATGCATGGAAAATGACTGCTTTTCAGATTTTTTGCATCTACATCATGTAAATTTTCTGCTGTAGATTTTATCCGTACTTCCGTAACTGGTCAATATCCGACCTTAAAAATTAACTAGAAATTTGCATCAATAATTCATATTTATCCAAACTGTTTGCGGGTTTCCTAAAGGGGAATGAAATAAATTTAGGGTTAAATACATTTTTGCATTCTCTTTCTTGATCCCATAATCTCAGTACCGCAGGGCATGTGCTTTCATGATTTATCTTCTAGATTATATGCACGGTCATTTGTGTTTATGCTATTTTTCTGTTTTTTTTTTTTAATTTTCCTCTCCAGATGGTCGTGCACTGGTACACAGCATGCAAATTAACTTCATTCACCAGTTGGTTCAGTCCAGGCTTTTTGCAGATGAGAAACCACTTCAGGATATGTACACCTGTTTGCGTATCCTTTTTCACAAATGCGTTACTTAATGATTTTTTTGGTCGCGTGCAGCGCCGAAGCGGCTTCTGCTATAAAGTTTAAAAAGTGTTAAAACCGCAATACCGCGGTTTATAACACTAACGAAACTAAGCACCGGCACCAGCTCACCCTGAGCTGGTGCTCGGTGTTTACAGCTTACAACGACGATCTAAACTGGTAGGTTTCCTTTAAATGGGGGAAAATCAATACATTTTTGTGTATTAAAGGAATACAATACTAATACATGTAATACTACAGTATCCAAATATTTCTTCTACAAGCAGTTTATACCTTATAACACCAACCATCCCTTGTCTGCTTCATGAATGACACTATTAGGCAGGTTTGGGGCATTTGTTTAGAGCAGCTGAAAATATTCCCTTTAGTGTTAAAGGCAAAAATTAACGGAACTTCCTGTTCTATAGTAGACTTGTATTTATATTTAGGGTTATAATGAACTAACTAGAACATTATTGAAATCATTTTTAATTTGGACAAAAAATATATATCTTTTTACATAAATTGTTGTAATGCAAATCCCTTAAAGAGGACCTGTCACCCTACTTCAATTGTAGCAGTGATAAACTGCTAGCTTTATTGGAACCCTCCAATAAAGCATGCGAACACTGCGAACACATACCATACCCTCAGAACGCCGGACCGAGCTTACAGTGGTCTGGCGTATTCATGAGAGGATGGTCTGAGGAGGCCTACAGCGTGGGAGGGTTGGTCCAGGGAAGAAGCAGCATCTAGGACCATCCCCTTCATGAGTACGCCGGGCCGCTGTGTTCTGAGGTTATGCCGCTGCAGTGTCTGCTAGCTTTATCGGAGGGTTTCGATAAACCTAGTAGTTTATCACTGCTAATAATGGGGTAGTGCTAGGATCTGCTTACACTATTAAGCAGCTCCTAGTGAGTTTTTTGAGGGTGACAGGTCCTCTTTAAATAGCAATGCAATTACGTTTATATTTTAATGTGTTGTTTTTATTGGCAAGTAATTGTCCATATAAAATTGTTTGTGTGTTTTGTGTGTTATAGAGGAATATTTGGTTGATTTTTACTCATGTTGCAGATCTATTTCTATTGGCTTTGCCGTGAAACACAAGCATTTGAGTGGTTTGCTGATTTACTTCAATCTTTAGAAAATCAAATGCAAGATCGAAATAATGCAGATTTCCTCAGCTACAACATCTATCTTACTGGATGGGATGAAGCCCAGGCAAGGAAATTATTTTATTAAAAAAGATTTTATAGTGCGCCATTAATGCCATGGTAATATACATCCTGAAAACAGGTTCACAAAAATTGCATAAAAGCAATAACAAAATAGTAGAAAAGACTCACAACTAGACTGAACTGGCACAAGTGGTGTAGACTCTTATTTTCCCTTTTTTAAAGGGAACCTGTCACCAGGAGACCTATTTTAGCACTCCCCCAGTCCCCACACAGCAGACAGAAAAAAAGATATGTTATATTGTACCTTTCATTAGCATCTGCTGTGTGACTAGGCACTCGTCCACTGGGAGTGGCTGGAAAGGAGCTGTTTCCCCCCCAACCTTGGGAAACAGCTTCTTCATGTGTCCTTTTCAAATATATGAATAACTCCCCACACTCGGGATTGGCTGTAGAGGAGCAGGGGGTGTTGCTAAGCCAAGTGATGGGTGTTTTCATATATTTGAAAAGAACACATGGAGAAGCTGTTTCCCAAGGGTGGAGGGATTGCTCCTTTCCAGCCACTCCCAGTGGACAAGAGCCTAGTCACACACGCAGGGTATGTACTATGCTCTGTGGGGACTGGGGAGTGCTAAAAATGGGTCTCCTGGTAACGGGTTCCCTTTAAGAAAAACGGCCATACCTTTTCAATATGAGATTAAGTTTTTGTGGTAAAGTATTCTATTAGCAGAGGAAGGCCACTGAGAGTGTGTAGGACACTGCTGTAAATGTTGGAGTCCCCCCATTTAAATGGCAGAAGCCACAGTTAGATATTTGTGGCAATTGCTCCACAACTTTGAATTTCTTACTTTTTTTGCACTCCAAGGAGTCACTACTGTAGTACGTTTCTGTTTAAATACTACAGAAATTAATCATGTAGGACGGGCTTTGTTGTGTTCAGTGGAGAGATCCCAAACACCAATAACCAATAATTGGGAAAAGTTACTTATCTCACATAGTGACAAAGAATTATCATTTTCTCTAATGTTGAACACGATATGGACTCATATACTTGTTTTTACTTTTAGACCTTAGGCTTCTTTCTGGTGAACCGTGTTGAACATAGCACGACTTTGTTCAGTGAAATTAGTGCAAGTTTGATCAGTTTTTGTTCAGAGTTTTTCATAGTTCATTCAAAGTTCGGTTCAAGTTTTGTGGAACAATGACCCACATTTATTAAAACCCCTGTGCCATTTTTTTGTCTGACTTTGCACATTCTTTTTAGTGCAAACTGTATTTATAAAGTGTCCAAGATACTTTGTGTCGTATCTTCACTATAGCCGACGTAACACAAAATTCTGCAAATTCTGCAGTGTCCGACAGAATTGTGTTGCATGAACTTTGTTAAAGATGCAGCAAAAAAAGTGTGTGCATTCTATCGGAGCAGTGCAGGGTGCACCAGATTCATGAAGAACATCACAATTCATAATTCTGCCGCACACTGCGCACTATACAGGCAGTCTACGCCTATTGCTACTTGCACTGTTTTTATAAATGTGGGCCAATGTGTTTTTTTGTAGCACTATTTTCACCTGTGTCAGATTCACTCATTTATTGTAAACCAGAATAACTTATTTGTACTGTAATTTATCAGGCCACAGCTTTTACTCTACACCATGATCAAGAGAAAGATGTCATCACAGGCCTAAAACAGAAGACCTTTTATGGAAGACCAAACTGGGAAAATGAATTTAAAACCATAGCAAGTGCGCATTCAAGGTGTGTAATAAACATGTCTTCATCTATAAACAGCGCTAAAACTGTCAGCAGTTTAGAGAAGCTAAATTGATAGATGTTAATGGTGTTTGTGAACAGGTGTGGCTTCTGGAACAAAGCAGACATTTTTATATAGACTATCGGTACACAAACTGTGTAATTAACCAGCAGCATAGTGAATGGGAATCTAATACATACACTGAAAAAAAAATCTGCAGTAGTAACACAATGCAAAAGATGAACTCCTGCCTCCTGGAGGCAAAGATGCCAAAAAACTTTACAATTGGTAATATTAATTATATGTTCATAGAATGGAGAAGTAGACTTTTAAACAATCAATCAAATTTATAATTGTTCTTCATTGGAATTTTCTTTTTCTTTTCTTCAGCTCTAGAGTTGGTGTTTTCCTGTGTGGACCAGAAAGTCTTGCAGAGACCCTCAGCAAAATGTCCATTGCCAACTCCACAGTCGATCCTAGAGGGGTGCACTTCATTTTCAACAAAGAAAACTTTTAGCACAGAAAAAAAATCTACATTATACCGTATTTTTCGAACTATAAGGTGCACAAAAAATCCTTTGATTTTCTCAGAAATCATAGGTGCGCCTTATAGTCCAGTGCACCTTATATATGAACCGTACTTACAGACAACAGCTGCCTTGAACTGTGCACAGGTCTGCCACCTGCTGGTCATTCATCCTTACAATCACGTGCGACTTATACTCCGGTGCACCTTATATATGAACCTAAACATTTTAGCAGGCATTTATTAATGGTGCACCTTATACTCTGGTGTGCCTTATAGTCCGAAAAATACTGTACATAGATTTTAATTTTGATTTTATTCAAATCTTAATATACATTCTTTGATTTTATATACCTAAAGATAGATACCTGCTTTTTCAAGTCCAGTTAGCCAGCTATTTCCTTACTTGCAGATGTAAATATAGTTTGGGACCTTTAATAAAATAGTTGAGTTTTGCATGATTTTTCAGTTTCCATAATTTATTACTTACATGCGGTAACTGTGCTGACTTTTGTCTAGGAAAAGGGAGCTGGTTTATTTGGAGCTCAACATTTTAATACTTTTAATTAAAATTTTAAAAAATTAAAACAAAACCACAACACTCTTTAAGTCACACAAAACAAAGAGGCCAAAGTGTGTAGATATTTTTGCTAATTTATTGATAATAAAAACTGAAATATAACATGGTGATAAGTATTCAGACCATTTGCTCAGTATTGAGTAGAATCAGTTTTGAGTTTTAAGCCAGTACAGCTGTCACTAAAACCTGCCGGGACAGAGCAGGAAGTGCTACACACAGACACTTCCTGTTCTGTCACACTGATTACTGCAGTAGCGCAACAAGGACGGAAAGTAAGCGTCCCAGCACTGGCAGCGTAATGATGTCATTACGCTGTCAGCGCTGGGCGCATTACTCCGTGCACAGGAGAGAGAAGAAGCCAGGAGTAAAATGAAGGTGAGTTTCTTTTCTTTTTTAATTCGGTCCTTGTCCCAGGTAGTCCCCACTGTAAAGGGGGTATGATCATACAGCAGGAGGGCATTCGGAATATCAAAAGGGGCATTATGCAGCAGGAGGGCTAGGGGAATATCAAATGAGGCCTTACACAGCAGGATGGCATGGGGAATATCAAATGGGGCATCATGCAGCTGGAGGGCATAGGGGGAATATCAAATAGGGCATCACACAGCAGGAGAGCATGGGGAATATCTAATGGGGCATCATACAGCAGGAGGCACAGGGTAATCATATAACAGGAGGGCATGGGGGAAATATCATGGAGACATCATACAGAAGGAGGGCATGGAGGAATTATTATCAAGGGGGTATCATACAGCAGGAGGGCATGGGGAATGGTCAGCTAACATGTTAGGCATGTAATGCATCTATAGCGTATATGTGGATGTGTGCAAATGTCTGTGGATATGAGTGTAGGTATATGGGAGCCCCCGATTCTATGTTTGTATCAGGGGCCCACTGGAGTCTTCTTACATCACTGTGTATTTATACTGTATGTATGTATTTATATGTTGTATGTGTGTATATACTGTATGTGTGTATGGTATATATACTGTATGTGTGTGGATTTGGTGTATGTTTGCATATATATGCAATATGTCTGTATATGTTACTATATACACTCACCGGCCACTTTATTAGGTACACCATGCCAGTAACGGGTTGGACCCCCTTTTGCCTTCAGAACTGCCTCAATTCTTCGTGGCATAGATTCAACAAGGTGCTGGAAGCATTCCACAGAGATTTTGGTCCATATTGACATGATGGCATCACACAGTTGCCGCAGATTTGTCGGCTGCACATCCATGATGCGAATCTCCCGTTCCACCACATCCCAAAGATTCTGCTATAAAGTTTCAAAAGTGTTAAAACCGCGATACCGCGGTTTATAACACTAACGAAACTAAGCACCGGCACCAGCTCATACACCGACCATTTTGTGACATTACTAAAGCTGTTTATTGTTTTAATAGGTGCTGTGGTGTTTTTTTCTATATGGGCATTATTTGTGTTACAATTCCTTAATTTTGTGCTGCGTAGATTCTTTCTGCTTATCACTTCAGCTGGAAGTCCTCCATTCACAGGCACAGATGCTAATAAGGGAACGGTGGGGAGATCTCGTACAGATTGAAAGATACATTGCAGGGAAATGCCTCATTCTGGCTGTTTGGAAGTATGTATTTTTTATTTTTTCAACATGGATTTTTATGATTTTTAGAACTTTCACCCATAAAGGAAAATTCTATACATTACTATACATCTTCCTTCCACCTATTCATACAATATCATGACAAAAACAACAGAAATCCGGGAGAGATGTTCCTCATATTGTATTACAAAAAAACAAACAACCACACTAAAAAAAACCCATCCCTCCTCCTCCATTACTCCAAAGGTGTCAATCCTAAGGTGTCAAATTTCATATCATCCACTTATTTTTGTGTGACAAGTAGGGTGGTACTCAAATTCAAATAGTACCGTATATACTCGAGTATAAGCCGAGACCCCTAATTTTACCACCAAAAACTGGGAAAACTTATTGACTCGAGTTATAGCCGAGACATTTATAAATACCAGTCGGTCCCCCCATGTAACATACTATCCCGCCAGCCCCCCCAATGTAGCACTTACACGCCAGAGCCCCACCCCGCACCCCCAGTAGAGCATACAGCCGCCAGCCCCCCACCCCATGTGAGCTCACAAAGTGCACAGACCCGCCCCCCCCATTTGTAGCATACAGCCAGCCAGCCACC